>SDVV010001871.1:0-24376 GCA_016164225.1 Gammarus roeselii
TACCCAACAGTGAACTCGGATCATAGGGGAAGAGGACATGGTTCTCGTGACTGCTGCAGAAATGAAGTCACTTCCACTAGAGGTGCAATAGCTGTAGGACAAAAAAAAATCGGTCGCGGGACGGTCGAGAACAAAGTAACTTTCGTACAATGATCTCGGCTTGTGGATGAAGCGGACAGCTTTCGGAGCTGCTGCAGGAATGAAGTTGCTTCCTTGAAATGACGATGCTTGTTAGGAACTATAAAATCGCTCCCGGGGCGACTCCGTGAATAAAGTCACTATTCTACGGACGATTTTAGCTCATAGGGATAGGGGACATGGTTCTCGGAGTTGCTGCTGAAATGAAGTCACGATGCTAGTAAGGAACTATGAAATCGTTTTGGGGCGGCTCCGAGAACAAATCAGTACCCAATCACGATCTCAGATCGTAGTGTAAGTGGACAAGGTTCTCGGATCTGCTGCGGTAGTGAAGTACTTCCCCTGGAGGTTCAATGAATGTTAGGCAAATGGAGACCGGTCTCGGCGCGACTCCGAGAGCAATGTCACTCTCTTATAACGATATCAGCTTGTGGGGGAAGTCGACTTAGTTCGCGGGGCTGCTGCAAGAATGAAGTCAATTCCCTTGGACGTGCAATAGCTGTAAGGCAAATCGAAATCGGTCTCGGTGCGTCTTCGAGAACAATAACAACTAAAACAACTAAAACAACTAAAACAACTGAGACAAATAAAACATTGAAAACAACTAAAACAACTAAAACATCTAAAACAACTATAACAACTAAATCAATCATAACAACTAAAACAACTAATACAACTAAAAAAACTAAAACAACTAAAACAACTAAAACAACTAAAACAACTAAAACAACTAAAACAACTAAAATAACTAAAACCACTGTAACAACTTGAACAACTACAACAACTAAATTAACTAAAGCAACTGGAACAACGAAAACAACTAAAACAACTATAACAACTATAACTACTAAAAACAACTAAAACAACTATAACACCTAAAACAACTAAAAAACTAAACAACTAAAACAACTAAACATCTAAAACAACTAAAACAACTACAACAACTAAAACAACCATAACAACTTTAACACCTTAAACAACTATAACACCTAGAACAACTATAACACCTAGAACAACTAAAACAACTTTAACAACTACAACTCATAAAGCAACTAAAACACCAATAACAACTAGAACAACTAAAACAACTACAACAACTATAACAACTAAAACAACTAAAACCACTAAAATAACTATAACAACTATATCAACTAAAACAACTAAAACAACTAAAACAACTATAACAACTATAAAAACTAAGACAACTAAAACAATTATAAACAACTATAACAAATAAACAACTATAACAACTAAAACAACTATAACAACCAAAACATCTATAACAACTAAAACAACTGGAACAAATAAAACAACTAAAACAACTATAACAACTAAAACAACTAAAGCAACTGAAACAACCATGACAACTAAAACAACTAAAACAATTAGAACAACTAAGCAAGTAAAATAACAAAAACAACTGAAACAACTAAAACAACTAATTAACTACAACAACTAGAACAACGAAAACAACTAAAACAACTAAAACAACTAAAACAACTCAAGCAACTAAAAACAACTATAACAACTATAACACCTAAAATAACTAAAAAAAACTATACAACTAAAATAACTAAACAACTAAAACAACTAGAACAACTACAACAACTAAAACACCCATAACAACTTTAACACCTAAAAACAACTATAACACCTATAACAACTAAAACACCTATAACAACTAAAACACCTACAACAACTAAAACAACTAAAACAACTACAACAATTAAAACAACCAAAACAACTAAACAACTAAAACAACTAAAACAACTAAAACAACTAAAACAACTAAAACAACTAAAACTATTAAAACAACTAAAACAACTTTAACAACTAAAACAACTAAAACAACTAAAACAACTATAACAACTAAAATAACTTAAACAATTAAAAACAACTATAACAACTACAACAACTATAACAACCGAAACAACCATAACAACCAAAACAACAATAATAACTAAAACAACTGAAACAAATAAAACCACTAAAACAACTATAAAAACTATAACAACTAAAACAACTGAAACAACCACGACAACTAAAACAACTATAACAACTAAAACAATTAAAACAACTAAAACAACTTTAACAACTACAACTCATAAAACAACTAAAACACCTATAACAGCTAAAACAACTATAACAACTAAAACAACTAAACAACTAAAACAACTAAAACAACTCAAACAACTAAAACAACTAAACAACTAAACAACTAAAACAACTAAAACAACTGTAACAACTCAACTAAAGCAACTATAAACAACTAAACAACTATAACACCTAAAACAACTAAAAAAGCTAAACAACTAAAACAACTTAACAATTGTAACAACTTAAAACAACTACAACAACTAAAACACCCAAAACAAATTAAACACCTAAAACATTTATAACACCTAAACCCACTAAAACACCTAAAACAACTATAACAACTATAACAACTACAACTCATAGGACAACTAGAACACATATATCAACTTGAACAACTAAAACAACTAAAACAACTAAAAAACAACTAAAACAACTAAAACAACTAAAACAACTAACACAACTAAAACAACTAAAACAACTAAAACAACTAAAACAACTATAACAACAAAAACAACTAAAACAACTATATTAACTAAAACAACTATAACAACTAAAACAACTAAAACAATTAAACAACTACACAACCAAAACAACTATAACAGGTCAAACAACTAAACAACTAAAACACCTAGAACGACTAAACACCTAAAACACCTATAACAACTCGAACACCTATAACAACTAAAACGACTAAAAGAACTAAATAACTAAACAACTAAAACACCTTATACAACTAAAACACCTCTAACAACTAGAACAATTTTAACAACTAAAACAACTAGAACAACTAAAACAACTAAAACAACTAAGACATCTATAACAACTAAAACAACCAACAACAACTAAGACAACGAGAAAAACTAAAACCACTAAAACAACTAAAACAACTAAAACAACTAAAACAACTAAAACAACTAAAACAACTAAACAACTATAACACCTAAAACAACTGAAACACCTAAAACAACTGGAACACCTAAAACAACTATAACACCTAAAACAGCAACACCTCTAACGCCTAAAACATTTAAGCAACAATGACACCTAAAACAACTAAAAAACTAAAACAACTATAACACCTAAACAACTGAAACACCTATACCAACCAAAACACATTAAACAACTGAATTACCTAGAACGACTACACCACCTATAACAACTAAAACAACTAAAACAACTACAACACCGAAGACAACTATAATACCTGAGACAACTACAACAACTATAACAACTATAACAACTAAAACTACTAAAAAAACTAAACAACTAAAAAAACTAAACAACTAAAACAACTAAACAACTAAAACAACTAAAACAACTAAAACAACTCAAACAACTAAAACACTTAACACAACTTTAACACCTAAAACAACTATAACACCTAAAACAACTATAACACATAAAACAACTTAAACAACTATAATAACTACAACTCATAGAACAACTGAAACACCTATAACAAATAAAACAACTAAAACATTTAGAACAACTAGAAAAACTAAAACAACTAAAACAACTAAACAACTATAACAACTAAAACAATTAAACAACTTAAACAACTAAAACAACTAAAATAACTATAACAACTATAACAACTGAACAACTAAAACTACTATAAAAACTATAACAACTAAAACAACTGAAACAACTAAACAACTATAACAACTAAAACACTTACAACAACTAAAACAACTAAAACAACTATAACAACTACAACAACTAGACCAACTAAAACAACTAAAACAACTATAACAACTAGAACAACTAAACAACTGAAACAACTACAACAACTATAACCACTATAACAACTAAAACAACTAAAACACCTGAAACAACTATAACCCCTATAACACCTAAAACACCTATAACACCTCAAACACCTAAACAACTAGAACACCTATAACAACTAAAACAACTAAAACAACAACAACAACTATAACACCAAGAACAATTAAAACAACTAAACAATTACAACAACTGAAACAACTAAAACAACTTAAATAACTAAAACAACTAAGCACCTTAAACAGCTAAATCACCTAAAACAACTATTACACCTAAAACGACTAAAACACCTATAACAACTAGAACAAACTAAAGCAACTAGAACAACTATAACACCTAAAACAATTGTAACACCTAAACATATAAAACAACTAAAACAACTAAAACAACTAAAACAACTACAACAACTTACTCAACTAGAACACCTGAAACACCTAAATCACCTAAAACAACTAAAACATCTAAAAAAACTGAAACACCTATAACACCTAGACAACTATAACACCTAAAAAAACTATAACACATAAAACAACTATAACAACTATAACAACTAAAACAACTAAAACAACTTAAACAACTACAACAACTAAAACAACTAAAACAACTATAACAACTAAACAACTAAAACACCTATAACACCTAAAACAACTATAACACCTAAAACAACATAAACAACTAAACAAATATAACACCTATAACAATCAAAACAACTAAAACAACTAGAACAACTAATCACCTGAACTGACTATAACAATTATGACAACTATAACAACTAAAACACCAAAAAAACTGCAACAACTAAGAACACCTAAACAGTTATAACAACTAAAACAACTAAAACAATTGAAAAATCTAAAACAACTGAAACTACTAAAACATCTAAAACAACTAAACAACTTAAACAACTATTCCACCTAAATCAACGATAACACCTAAATAAACTAAATCACCAATAACAACTAAAAAACTGTAACAACTATAACAATTAAAACACCTAAAACAACTAAAACACCTAAAACATTTTATACACCTAAAACATTTAATACACCTAAAACAACTAGAACAACTAAAACAACTAAAACACATATAACAACAAAACATATAACAACTGAAACACCCAAACAACTAAAACACTTAAAAAACTATAGAGAACTATATCACCTATAACAAGAAAACCCCTAGAACACCTATAAACAACTAAAACACCTAGAACAACTAAAACAACTAAAACAACTAAAAAACTAAAACAACTATAACAACTAAAATAACTAAAACAACTAGAACATCTATAAAAACTAAACAACTAAAACAACTACAACAACTAGAACACCTAAAACAAATACAACACCTGAAACAACTAAAACACCTATGACAACTAAACACCTATAACATCTAAAACAACTAAAACAACTAAAACAACTAAAACAACTCTAAACAACTAAAACAACTATAGCAACTATAACAACTAAAACTACCAAACGACTAAATAACTTAAACAACTAAACACCTAAAACGCCTTAAATAGCTAAAACACCTGAAATAACTACAACACCTATAAAGCCTTAAACAACTAAACAACAATAACACCTAAAACAACTATAAAACTAAAACAACTATAACACCTAAAACAACTGAAACACCTATAACAACTATAACACCATAAACAACTGAAACACCTAAAACAACTATAACACCTATAACAACTAAAACAACTAAAACAACTAAAACAACTACAACACCGAAAACAACTATAGAACCTAAAACAACCATAACAACTAGAACAACTAAAACAACTAAAACAACTAAAACAATTTGAACAACTACAACAACTAAAATAACTACAACAACTAGAACAACGACAACAACTAAAACAACTACAACAACAATAACAACTAGAAACAACTAAATCAACTATAGCACCTAGAACAAGTATAAAAACTAAACAACTAAAACGACTAAACAACTAAAACAACTAAAACAACTATAACAACTATAACACCCAAAACAAATTTAACACCTAAAACAACTATAACACCTAAAACAACTAAAACACCTTTAACAACTAAACAACTATAACAACTACAACTCATAGAACAACTAAAACACCTATAACAACTTTAACAACTAAAATAACTAAAATAACTACAACAACTAAAACAACTAAAACAACTAAAACAACTATAACAACTAAAACAACTAAAACAGCTATAACAACTATAAAAACTATAAAAACTAAAACAACAAAAACAATTACAACAACTAAACAACTATAACAATTAAAACAACTATAACAACTGAAGAACTAAAACAACTAAGCAACTAAAACAACTAAAACAACTGAAAAACTAAAACAACTAGAACAACTAAAACAACTGCAACAACTAAAACAACTAAAACAACTATAACAACTACAACAACTGAAACAACTCAAACAACTACAACAACTAAAACACATAAAACAACTAAAACAACTAAAATAACTAAAACAACTAAAACAACTAAACAACTAGAACACCTAAAACACCTAAAGCCACTAAAACACCTAAAACAACTAGAACACCATCAACAACTAAAACACCTAAAACAACTAAAACAACTAGAACAACTATAACCCCTAAAACAACTAAAACAACCATGATACCTAAAAAACTGAAAAAAACTACATTAACTATAACACCTAAAACAACTAAAAAACTAAAACACCTATAACAAATATAACACCTAGAACACCTAAAAAACCTACCACAACTAGAACACATATAGCAACTAAAACAACTAGAACAACTACAACAACTAAAAACAACTAAAACAATGAAACAACTAAACAACCAAAACAACTAAAACAAATACAACAACTTACCCAACTAAATTACCTAAAACACCTAAAACACCTGAAACACCTATACAACCTAAGACAACTAGAACACCTGAAAAACTAAAACCCATAAAACAACTAAAACAACTATAACAACTAAACAACTAACCAACTAAAACAACTAGAACAACTAAAACAACTAAAACAACTAAAACAACTGCAACAACTAAAATACCTATAACACCTAAAACAACTATAACACATACAAACAACTTAAAACACCTATAACAACTATAACACATATAACAACTAAAACAACTAAAACAACTAGAACAACTAAACACCTGAAACATTTATAACACTCAAAACTACTATAGCAACTAAAACAACTAATACAAAAAAAACTCAAACAACTATGAACACCTAAACAAATAAAACAACTAAAACAACTATAACAATTAAAAAACTAAAACAACTAAAAGAACTAAAACAACTAAAAACAACTAAACAACTAAAACAACTATGACACCTATATCAACTATAACACCTAAAACAACTGCAATACCAATAACAAATAAAACAACTATAACACCTAAAACAACTACAACACATAAAACAACTGTAACACCTCAAACAACTATAACACCTAAACAACAGAAACAACTAAACAACCATAACAATTATAACAACTTTACCACTTAAAACAATTAAAAAACTTAACAACTAAAACAACTAAACAACTAAAACAACTAAAACAACTGAAACAACTCAAACAACTAAAACACCCACAACAACTTTAACACCCAAAACCACTATAACACCTAAAACAACTAAAACACCTAAAACAACTAAAACAACTATAACAACTACAACTCATAAAACAACTAAAACACCTATAACAACTAACACAACTGAAACAACTAAAACAACTATAACAATTAAAAAAACTATAACAACTAAAACAACTTGAACAACTAAAACAACTAAAACAACTAAAACAGCAAAACAACTATAACAACTAAAACAACTACAACACCTGAAACCACTAAAACACCTGGAACACCTATAACACCCATAACAACTTAAACACCTAAAACAACTTGAGCACCTAAAACAACCATAACACCTAAAACAACTATAACACCTATAACACATATAAACAACTAAAACACATAAAACAACTAAACAACTAAAACAATTATAACAACTAAAACAACTAAAACAACTATAACAACTAAAACAACTGAAACAACTAAAACAGCAAGAACACCTGAAACACCTAAACAACTAAAACACCTAAAAAAACATTAACACCACAAACAACTAAATCACCTAAGAACGACTAAAATAACTAGAACAACTATAACACCTAAAACAACTAAAACAACTATGACACCTAAAACCACTAAAAAAATAAAACAACTATAACACCTAAAACACATGAAACACCTATACAACCTAAGACAACTAGAACACCTAAAAAACTAAACACATAAAACAACTAAAACAACTATAACAACTAAACAACTAAACAACTAAAACGACTAGAACCACTAAAACAACTAAAACAACTGAAACAACTAAAATACCTATAACACCTAAAACAACTATAACACATACAAACAACTTAAAACAACTAAAACAACTATAACACATATAACAACTAAAACAACTAAAACAACTAGAACAACTAAACACCTGAAACATTTATAACACTCAAAACAACTATAGCAACTAAAACAACTAAAACACAAAAAAAAACTCAAACAACTATGAACACCTAAACAAATAAAACAACTAAAACAACTAAAACAATTAAAAAACTAAAACAACTAAAACAACTGAAACAACTAAACAACTAAAACAACTATAACACCTATATCAACTAAAACACCTAAAACAACTGAAATACCAATAACAACTAAAACAACTATAACAACTAAAACAACTACAACACCTAAAACAACTATAACACCTAAAACTTTTAATACACATAAAACAACTAGAACAATTTAAACAACTAAAACACATAAAACAACTAAAACACATATAACAACTGGAACACCTGAACAACTATAACACCTAAAACACCTATCGAGAACTATAACACCTATAACAACTAAAACACCTATAACACCTATAAACAACTAAAACACCTAAAACACCTAACAACTAAAACAACTATAACAAATAAAACAACTAAAACAACTATAACAAATAAAACAACCAAAACAACTATAACAACTAAAACAACTGAAAGTACTCAAACAACTAAAATAACTAAACACCTAAAACAACCAAAACAACTAAAAAACAACTAAAACAACTAGAAAACCTTAAACACCTAAATCAACTATAACACCTATAAATACTATAACACCACAAACAACTAAAACACCTAAAAACAACTATAACAACTGGAACAACTATAACACATAAAGCAACTTAAACAACTATGACACCTAAACAACGAAAAAAACTAAAACAACTATAACACCTTGAACAACTAAGCAACTAAAACACCTAAAACAACTAAAACAAATAAAACAACTGCAACACCTCCTACAACTATAACACCTAACACAACTAAAACAACTAAAACAACTTAAACAACTAAAACACCTATAACAACTAAAACAACTAAAACACCTAAAAGACCTTAAACAGATATAACACCTAAAACAATTACAACACCTATTACGTCTAAAACAACTAAACAACAATAACACTTAAAACGACTAAAAAACTAAAACAACTATAACACCTATAAAAACTGCAACACCTATAACAATTAAAACACTATAACACCTAAAACACCTGAAACACCTATACAACCTAAGACAACTAGAACACCTAGAAAACTAAACACATAAAACAACTAAAACAACTATAACAACTAAACAACTAAACAACTAAAACGACTAGAACAACTAAAACAACTAAAACAACTGAAACAACTAAAATACCTATAACACCTAAAACAACTATAACACATACAAACAACTTAAAACACCCAAAACAACTATAACACATATAACAACTAAAACAACTAAAACAACTAGAACAACTAAACACCTGAAACATTTATAACACTCAAAACAACTATAGCAACTAAAACAACTAAAACACAAAAAAAAACTCAAACAACTATGAACACCTAAACAAATAAAACAACTAAAACAACTAAAACAATTAAAAACTAAAACAACTAAAACAACTGAAACAACTAAACAACTAAAACAACTATAACACCTATATCAACTATAACACCTAAAACAACTGAAATACCAATAACAACTAAAACAACTATAACAACTAAAACAACTACAACACCTAAAACAACTATAACACCTAAAACATTTAATACACATAAAACAACTAGAACAACTTAAACAACTAAAACACATAAAACAACTAAAACACATATAACAACTGGAACACCTGAACAACTATAACACCTAGAACACTTATAGAGAACTATAACACCTATAACAACTAAAACACCTATAACACCTATAAACAACTAAAACACCTAAAACACCTAACAACTAAAACAACTATAACAAATAAAACAACTAAAACAACTATAACAAATAAAACAACTAAAACAACTATAACAACTAAAACAACTGAAAGTACTCAAACAACTAAAAAAACTAAACACCTAAAACAACCAAAACAAATAAAACAACTAAAACAACTAGAAAACCTTAAACACCTAAATCAACTATAACACCTATAAATACTATAACACCACAAACCACTAAAACACCTAAAAACAACTATAACAACTGGAACAACTATAACACCTAAAACAACTGAAACAACTGAAACACCTACAACAACTAAAACACATAAAACAACTGTTACACCTCAAGCAACTATAACACCTAAAACAACAGAAACAACTAAACAACTATAACAACTATAACAACTATAACAACTATAACAACTATAACACTTAAAACAACTAAAAAAACTTAACAACTAAAACAACTAAACAACTAAAACAACTAAAACAACTGAAACAACTCAACAACTAAAACACCCACAACAACTTTAACACCTAAAACAACTATAACACCTAAAACAACTAAAACACCTGAAACAACTATAACAACTAAAACAACTAAACCAACTATATCAACTAAAACAACTAAAACAACTAAAATAACTAAATCAACTAGAACATCTATAACAACTAAAACAACTAAAAAAACTATAAACAACTACAACAACTAAAAAAACTACAACAACTAAAACAGCTATAACAACTAAAACAACTAAAACAACTATAACAACTGAAACAACTAAAATAAGCATAACAACTAAAACAACTAGAACAACTAAACAACTAAAACAATCATAACAACTAAAACAACTCAAACATTTATAACAACTATAACAACTAAAACTAATAAAATAACTAAATAAACTAAAACATCTATAACAACTAAAAAAACTAAAACAACTAGAACAACTAGAACAAATACAACAACTAAAACAACTATAACAACTAAAACAATTAAATCAACTACAACAACTAAAACAACCAAAACAACTAAAACAACTAGAACAACTAAAACAACTAAACAACTAAAACAACTAAAACAACTATAAAAACGAAAACAACTAAAACAACTATATACAACTAAAACACATATAACAACTGAAACACCTAAAACAACTAAAACACCCAAATCAACCAAACACCTGAACAACTTTAACACCTAAAACAACTAAGACACCTAAACAACTAAAACACATATAACACCTAAACACCTAAAACACCTAAAATAAGTAAACACCTACAACAACTAAAACAACTAAAACAACTGAAACAAATATAACAACAATGAAACAACTACAACGACTAAAACAACTAAAACACCTAAAACAACTAAAACACATAAACAACTATAACACCTAAAACAACTGAAACACCTAGAACAACTAAAACACCTGTAACACCTAAACACCTCTAACACCTAAAACAACTTAAACACATATAACAACTAAAACAACTAAAACAACTATAACAACTAAAACAACTATAACAATTAAAACAACTACAACGACTACAGCAACTAGAACAACTAAAACAACTAAAATAACTAAGACATCTATAACAACTAAAACAACTGAAACAACTCAAATAATTAAAAAAACTAAACACCTAAAACAACTAAAACAACTAAAACAACTGCAACAACTAGAACACCTGAAACACCTTTAACAACTAGAACACCTAAAACAACTATAACACCACAAACAACTAAATCACCTATGAACGACTAAAACAACTAGAACAACTATGACACCTAGAACAACTACAACAACTATGACACCTAAAACAACTAAAAAAACTAAAACAACTATAACACCTAAAACAACTAAACAACTAAAACACCTAAAACAACTATAACACATAAAACAACTGAAACACCTCAAACAACTATAACACCTAAAACAACTAAAACAACTAAAACAACTAAACATCTAAAACACCTATATCACCTATAACACCTAAATCACCTAAAACACCTACAACAACTAAAACACCTATAACTATGACAACTAAAAAACTACAAAAACTATAAACAACTAAAACACTATAACAACTAAAACAACCAAAACAACTAAAACACATTAAACAACCTTAACACCAAAAAACAACTACAACACCTGAAACACCTAAAACAACTAAAACCCCTGAAACAACTATAACACCTAAAACAACTAAAACACCTAAAACCACTAAAACACCTATAACAACTACAAAAACTAAAACAACTAAAACAACTTAAACAACTCTATCAACTAAAACAACTATAACAACTATAACAACTAAAACAACTAAAACAACTAAACAACTATAACAACTAAAACACCTAAAACAACTTAAACAGCTAAAATACCTAAAACAACTACAACAACTATAACGCCTAAAAGAACTAAACAACAATAACACCTAAAACAACTACAACAACTATAACACCTATAACAACTGCAACACCTACAACAATTATAACACCTTAAACAACTGAAACACCTAAAACAACTAGAACACCTATAACAACTAAAACAACTATAACACCTAAAACAACTAGAACACATAAAACAACTATAACACATATAACATTTAAAACAACTATAACACCTAAACAATTAGAACACCTATAACAACTATAACACCTATAACAACTAAAACACATAAAACAACTATAACACCTCAAAAACTAGAGCACCTAAAACAACTAAAACAACTATAACAACTACAACATCTTAAACCCCTAAACAACTTAACACCTAAGACAACTGCAACACCTAAGACACCTAAAACACCTATACCAATTAAAACACCTAAAACAACTGAAACAACTACAACAACTATAACAACTATAACCACTAAAACAACTAAAACAACTAAAACGACTCAAGCAACTAAGATAACTAAACACCTCAAACATCTAAGACACCAAAAACAACTATAACACCTAAAACAACTATAACACTATATCAACTAAAACACCTACAGCTACTAAAACAACTAAAACAACTAGAACAACTAAACACCTGAACCAATTATAACACCTAAACAACTATAACAACTAAAACATCTAAAACCTCTAGAACAACTCAACAACTAAAAACACCCAAACAACTAGAACAACTAAAACAACTAATTCAACTATAAGAACTAAAACCACCGAAACAACTAAAACACCTAAACAACTAAAACACATTTATCAACTAGAACACCTCAAACAACCATAACACCTAAAACAAATAAAACAACTAAAACAACTAGCACAACTATAACACCTATAAAAACTATAACACCTAAAACACCTATAGCACCTATAACAACTTAAACACCTATAACAACTTGAACACCTATAACACCTGAAACAACTAAAACAACTACAACAACTAAGACAACTACAACAACTAAAACAACTCAGACAACTTAACAACCAAACCACCTAAAACAACTAAAACACCTAATACACCTATATCAACTATAACACCCAAAACAACTATAACACCTAAAACAACTATAACACCTAAAACAACTGAAACACCTATAACAACTACAATAACTAAAACAACTAAAACAACTAATACAACTATAAGCAACTAAAACAACTATAACAACTATAACAACTATAACAACTAAAACTACTAAAACAATTACAACAACTGAAACAGCTGAAACAAATAAAACAACTATGACAACTAACACAACTAAAACAACTAAAACAACAAAAACAACTATAACAACTTGAACAACTGAAAGAACTAAAACAACTATAACAACTAAAACATCCATAACAACTATAACAAGTAAAACACCTGAAACAACTATAACACCTAAAACACCTGAAACACAATTACACCTCAAACATATAAAACAACTTGAACACCTAAAAAAACTAAAACATCCATAACAACTATAACAAGTAAAACACCTGAAACAACTATAACACCTAAAACACCTGAAACACAAATAACACCTCAAACATCTAAAACAACTAAAACAACTAAAACAACTACAACAACTTAACCAACTAGAACACCTATACCACATAAAACACCTAAAACAACTATAACATCTAAAACACCTGAAACACCTAGGACAACTTGAACATCTAAAACAACTAAAACACATAAAAAACTACAACAACTATAACAACTAAAACAACTAAAACAACTAGAACAACTACACCAACTAAAACAACTAAAACAACTACAACAACCTAAAAACTATAACAACTAGAACAACTAAAACAACTACAACAACTGTAACAACTGAAACAACTAAAACACCTGGAACAACTATAACACCTAAATCAACTGAATCACCTATAACATCTAAGACAACTAGAACATCTAAAACAACTATAACACATAAAACAACTATAACAACTATAACAACTAAAACAACTATAACAACTTGAACAACTAAAACACCTAAAACTGCTACAACACCTAAAACACCTGAAACAACTAAAACACCTAAACAACTATAACACCTAGGCAACTAAAACACCTAAAACAACTATAACACATATAACAACTAAATAACTATATTAACTATAACAACTAAAACAATTATAAGCAACTAAAACATCTATAACAACTATAACAACTATAACAACTAAATCTACTTAAACCACTATAACAACTTAAACAATTGAAACAACTAAAAACAACTAAAACAACTATAAAAACTAAATCAACTATAACAACTAAAACAACTAAAACAACTATAACAACTGAAACAACTAAAACAACTATAACAACTAAAACAGCTATAACAACTAGAACAACTATAACAACTAAAACACCTATAACACCTAAAACACCTATAACACCTAGAACACTTAAAACAACTTGAACACCTATAACAACTAAAACACCTATAACAACTATAACAACTATAACAACTATAACAACTATAAGAACTAAATCAACTAGAACAACTAAACACCTGAAACAACCATAACAACTATAACAACTAAAACACCTGGAACAACTCAAACAACTAAAAATACCTAAACAATCAAAACAACTAAAACAACTATAACAATTAAAACAACTAAAACAACTAAAACAACTAAAACAACTAAACAACTACAACACATATTAAACAAATATAACACCTAAAACAACTAAAACACCTATAACAACTAAAACAACTGAAACAACTAAACAACTAAAATAACTATAACAACAAAAACACCTTAAAAACAACTAAGACAACTTCAACAACTTAACCAACTAGAACACCAAAAGCACCTGAAACACCTATAACATCTAAAACACTTAAAACACCTTGAACACCTGGAACACCTATAACACCTAAAATAACTAGAACACCTAAAACAACTATAACACATATAACAACTAAAACAACTCTAACAACTTACACAACTAAATCAACTAAAACAACTGAAACAACTAAAACAACTAGAACAACTAAAACAACTGGAACAACTAAAACAACGATAACAACTATAACAACTAAAACAACTATAACAACTGTCACAACTATAACAACTAAAACAACTAAAACAACCATAACAACTGAAACAACTATAACACCTAAAATAACTAAAACAACTGAACAACTAAACAACTAAAACACCTAATACAACTAAAACACATAAAACCACAAAAACAATTATAACAACTAAAACAACTAGAACAACTAAAACATCTGAAGCAACAAAAAAAACTAAGACATCTAGAACAACTGAACAACCAAAACAACTAAGACAACGAAAACAACTAAAACAACTAAAACAACCAAACAACTATAACAACTATAACACCTAGAACAACTGAAACACCTAAAACAATTATAACAACTAAAACAACTAGAACACCAAAAAAAAACTAAAAAAAAATAAAATAACTAATACAACTAGAACAACTAAAACAACTGAAACAACTTAATCAACTAAAAAAAATAAAAAAGTGGATTAACTAAAAAACTACAACAACTAAAACACCTAAAACAACTGAAATACCTAAAACAACTAAACACCTAGAACACCTATAACACCTGAAACAACTAAAACACCTACAACAACTATAACACCTAAAACAACTGAAACAACTATAACAACTGAAACAACTAAAACAAATATAACAGCTAGAACACCTTAAACAACAAAACAACTAAAACACCTATAACAACTATAACACCTAAAACCACTAAATCACCTATAACAACTATAACAACTAGAACGACTAAAACACCTAGAAAACCTAAAACAACTAAAACACCTATAACAACTATAACACCTAAAACAACTAAAACACCTGAAACAACTAAAACACCTATAACAACTAAAACAACTAAAACAACTAAAACAACTAGAACAACTTAAACAACTCTAAACATCTAAAACAACTAGAACAAATATACCAACTAAAACAACTAAAACAACTAAACAACTAAAACAACTGAACAACTAAAACACCTTAAACAGCTAAAATACCTAAAACAACGACAACACCTATAACGCCTAAATAACTAAACAACAATAACACCTAAAACAACTAAAAAACTAAAACAACTATAACACCTATAACAACTGAAACACCTACAACAATTATAACACCTCAAACAACTGAAACACCTATAACAACTAAAACACCTATAACAACTAAAAAACAACTGTAACACCTAAAACAACTAAAACAACTTAAACACCTACAACAACTAGAACACATAAAACAACTGTAACGCCTCAAACTACTATAACACCTAAAACAACTAAAAAAACTAAAAAAACTATAACAACTAAAACAACTATAACAACTATAACACCTAAACCAAATAAAAAACTATAACAACTAAAACAACTATAACAACTAAATCAACTAAAACAACTTAAACAACTGAAACAACTAGAACAACTAAAACAACTAAGCAACTAAAACAACTAAAACAACTGAAACAACTCAAACAACTAAAACACCCACAACAACTTTAACACCTAAAACAACTATAACACCTAAAACAACAAAAACACCTAAAACAACTAAAACAACTATATCAACTACAACTCATAAAACAACTAAAACACCTATAACAACTAAAACAACAAAAACAACTAAACAACTAAAACAACTACAACAACTAAAACAACTAAAACAACTCAAATAACTTATACAATTGAAACAACTAAAATAACTAAAAACAACTAAAACAACTAAAAAAACTATAACAACTATAACAACTATAACAACTAGAACAGCTAAAACAACTAAAACAACTGAAACAAATAGAACAACTGAAACAACTAAAACAACTAAAACAACTAAAACAACTGGAACAACCATAACAACTAAAAAAACTAGAACAACTAAAACAACTAAAAAACTAAAACAAATAAAACAACTAAAATAACTAAAACAACTAGAACATCTATAACAACTAAAAAAACTAAAACAACTACAACAACTAGAACAACTAGAACAACTAAAACAACTAAAACAACTAGAACAACTAAAACAACTACAACAACTAAAACAACAAAAAACAACAAAACAACTATAACAACTAAAACAACTAAAACAACTAAAACAACTAAAACAACTAAAACAACTATAACAACAAAACAACTATAACAACTAAAACAACTACAACACCTGAAACACCAAAAACAACTTGAACACCTAGAATAACTAAACACCTATAACAACTATAACAACTATAACAACTAAAACAACTAGAACAACTAAACACCTGAAACAACTATAACACTTAAAACAAATATAACAACTATAACAACTAAAACACCTGGAACAACTCAAACAACTATAAACACCTAAACAATTAAAACAACTTAAACAACTATAACAACTAAAACAACTAAAACAACTAAAACAACTAAAACTACTATAACAACTAAACAACTAAAACAACTACAAAACCTAAAAAACAACTATAACACATAAAAAAACTGAAACACCTATAACAACTAAAACAACTGAAACAACAGAAACAACTATAACAACTAAAACACCTTAAAACAACTGAAACAACTACAACAACTTAACCAACTAAAACACCTAAAGCACCTAATACACCTATAACGTCCAAGACACTTAAAACACCTAGAACACCTGGAATACCTATAACACCTAAGATAACTAGAACCCCTAAAACAACTATAACACATAAAAAAACTAAACAACTCTAACAACTTAAACAACTGAAACAACTAGAACAACTAAAACAAATAAAACAACTGAAACAACTAAAACAACTATAACTACTAAAACAACTAAAACAACTATAACAACTTTAACACCTAAACCAAATAAAAAACTATAACAACTAAAACAACTATAACAACTAAAACAACTAAAACAACTAAAACAACTGAAACAACTAGAACAACTAAAACAACTAAACAACTAAAACAACTAAAACAACTGAAACAACTCAAACAACTAAAACACCCACAACAACTTTAACACCTAAAACAACTATAACACCTAAAACAACTAAAACACCTAAAACAACTAAAACAACTATAACAACTACAACTCATAAAACAACTAAAACACCTATAACAACTAAAACAACAGCAAACAACTAACAACTAAAAAAACTAGAGCAACTAAAACAACTAAAATAACTCAAATAACTAAACAATTGAAACAACTAAAACAACTAAAAACAACTAAAACAACTAAAAAAACTATAACAACTAAAACAACTATAACAACTAGAACAGCTAAAACAACTATAACAACTGAAACAAATAGAACAACTGAAACAACAAAAGCAACTAAAACAACTAAAACAACTGGAACAACCATAACAACTAAAAAAACTAAAACAACTAAAACAACTAAAAAACTAAAACAACTAAAACAACTAAAATAACTAAAACAACTAGAACATCTATAACAACTAAAAAAACTAAAACAACTACAACAACTAGAACAACTAGAACAACTAAAACAACTAAAACAACTAGAACAACTAAAACAACTACAACAACTATAACAACAAAAACAACATAAACAACAAAAACAACTATACTAACTAAAACAACTAAAACAACTAAAACAACTAAAACAACTATAACAACAAAACAACTATAACAACTAAAACAACTACAACACCTGAAACACCGAAAACAACTTGAACACCTAGAACAACTAAACACCTATAACAACTATAACAACTATAACAACTAAAACAACTAGAACAACTAAACACCTGAAACAACTATAACACTTAAAACAACTATAACAACTATAACAACTAAAACACCTGGATCAACTCAAACAACTATAAACACCTAAACAATTAAAACAACTAAAACAACTATGACAACTAAAACAACTAAAACAATTAAAACAACTAAAACTACTATAACAACTAAACAACTAAAACAACTACAAAACCTAAAAAACAACTATAACACATAAAAAAACTGAAACACCTATTACAACTAAAACAACTGAAACAACTGAAACAACTATAACAACTAAAACACCTAAAAAACAACTGAAACAACTACAACAACTTAACCAACTAAAACACCTAAAGCACCTGATACACCTATAACATCCAAAACACTTAAAACACCTAGAACACCTGGAATACCTAAAACACCTACATATGATAACTAGAACACCTAAAACAACTATAACACATAAAACAACTAAACAACTTTAACAACTTAAACAACTGAAACAACTAGAACAACTAAAACAAATCAAACAACTGCAACAACTAAAACAACTATAACAACTAAAACCATTAAAACAACTATAACAACTGTAACAACTATAACACCTAATACAACTAGAACACCTAAAACCACTACAACAATTATAACAACTAAAACACCTAGAACAACTAAAACAACTGAAGCAATTAAAAAAACTAAGACATCTAGAAAACTAAATTAATCAAAACAATTAAGACAACGAAAACAACTAAAACAACTATAACAACTAAAACAACTAAAACAACTATGACACCTATAACAACTGAAACACCTAAAACAATTATAACAACTAAAACAACTAGAACACCTAAAACAACTAAAACATCTTGAACAACTAGAACAACAAAAACAACAAAAACAAATAAAACAACTAAACAACTAAACAACTAAAACAACTAAAGCAACTAAAATAACTAAAACAACTATAACAACTAAAACGACTTAAACAACTAAATCAACTAAAAAACTAAAACAAGTGGAACAACTAAACAACTACAACAACTAAAACACCTAAAAAAACTGAAATACCTAACACAACTAAACACCTAAAACACCTATAACACCTAAAATAACTAAAACACCTACAACAACTATAACACCTAAAACAACTAAAACAACTATAATAACTGAAACAACTAAAACAACTAAAAAAACTTGAACACCTTGAACAACTAAAACACCTAAAACAATTGAAACACCTAATACACCTAAAACAACTAGAACACCTTGAACAACTACAACACCTATAACAACTGAAACAACTAAAACAACTAGAACAACTAAACACCTAAAACAAATAAAACACCTGAAACAACTAAACAACTAAAACAACTATAACAACTAGGAGAACTAAAACAATTAAACAACTAAAACACCTATAACAACTATAACACCTAAAACCACTAAATCACCTATAACAACAACTATCACCTATAACAACTAAAACAACTAAAACAACTAAAACACCTGTAACACCTATAACACCTAAGACAACTACAACACATTAAACAACTAAAACATATATAACAACAAAAACAACTATAACAACTAAAACAACTAAAACAACTAGAGCAACTAAACCAACTAAAACAACTACAACAACAATAACAACTAAAACAACTATAGGAACTAAAACAACTATAACAACTATAATAACTAAAACAACTCTTACAACTAGAACAACTAAAACAACTAAAAAAACTAAAACAACTAAATCACCTATAACAACCCTAGTAACCACAAGCACTAGGCCCCATGTAGCCGTAACGTTGCAGTGTGGGCATTGGGTGGCGGAGTGCACCAGCAACGCCGCGATTAGGTGACCATCACATGGCCGCAACCAACTGTTGCTGTCGACAGCAGGGAACAATCTAGAAATATATCAAGTAGAGGAGTACGGCATCCTCATTGACGAAGTTAGTGTACGTTTTTCATAGTGTTCGTAGTAACTAAAATTGGAAACGTAATCCTTCTTATCGGAATCTTGTTCCTATTCCAAACATCATACCACAAAAGTTATGATACCCAACCCGTTTGCGAGTCCTAACTTTAATTAACATGAAATTTTCGTCCTTCCCCTATTCCGTGTCACGACTGCACACGCCGATAGTATTGGTAATGTTCCGTCGTGCGACTTTGACTGGCGTGACGTTATAATAGTTATTAAATGTGTATTAGACGTAATTGATGAAATTAATTGAATTAATTAGAGCAAACCACCTGGGTCATGGCCCTTCTCGTAGCGTTAAATTAATCTTACTCCGAATAATAAAAATATTAATACGAAAAGGTTAAGGCGTTATTTGGTAAATTGACGCACTTCATAATTATCAGGCAAAGAGATACAAAAGAATTTTCTTCTGTTGGTCTTCTTTAATATATTCGATTGATTTCATCAATTACAAATAAGGGTACCTTGAAATTGCATGAACCATTCATTTAGTTAAATTCAAGCAGCTTCCTTTGAAAACACCAAACTGCTTACAAGTGTACCACTAAAACTGTTGACAGAATTTCAATCGTTCAATTTGCCAAATAACATTAAGATCCCATCAATCATAAGCACCTGATCATTTTGATGATGCATGATCAATGATGTTTCCGTGCATTAGTGTAGACGCATTTATTCATTTATTCGCTGAAGGAAAATAATGCTGCCCTGCCATTATGGTTGAGATCATCATACTTGTACTAACTTGATGTAATGTGTTGATACATATAGAGAGATGCAAACACTGACATATGAGCATGCTATATGCATAGTGTTATCAATATCAATGTTGGGTCAATAATGGACCTATAAAATTTAATCTGAATATTATAGCTTGATCTTTGTCGACCAATGTGTTCATATTTCACGAATGGCAGCAGCGTATACATGCCTTTTGTTACTCGAACAGCATTGACGTTGTCACTTATCATTGGATTGCATCAGATATGAATAATATATTTAAGGGGCACGTCACGCATTTATTTTAATGATTCTTCCATTCACATGGAACAATCTAGAAATATATCATGTAGAGTACGGCATCCTCATTGACGAAGTTTGTGTACATTTTTCATTGTGTTCACAGTAACTAAAATTGGAAACGTAACCCACTCTTATCAGAATCTTGTTCCTATTGCAATCATCATATTACAAAAGTTATAATACCAAACCCGTTTTCGAGTCATAACTTTAATTAAAATGAAATTCTCGTCTTTCCCCAATTCCGTGTCACGACTGCACTTGCCGCGCCATTTAGTTGCCAGATCGTATTTGTTGTGTTCCGTCGTGCGTCGTTGTCTGGTGTGAAGTAATAGTTATTAAAGGATGAAAAGTGTATTAGCCTAAAGAAACTGAGAAAACAATATATGTGTAGCAAAATAAATTGTAATTAGGCTGGTGCCTATACGGAGTTATTGTGTTGACTTAGGCTATGTGGATGGTCTTAAAAAAGTGACACGTGTCTCCCCTAGGCTGTAGAAAAAAATGGCGTGCATCTCTTCCTCGACGCTGCGTCGTTGTCTGGTGTGAAGTAATAGTTATTAAAGGATGAAAAGTGTATTAGCCTAAAGAAACTGAGAAAACAATATATGTGTAGCAAAATAAATTGTAATTAGGCTGGTGCCTATACGGAGTTATTGTGTTGACTTGGGCTATGTGGATGGTCTTAAAAAAGTGACACGTGTCTCCCCTAGGCTGTAGAAAAAAATGGCGTGCATCTCTTCCTCGACGCTGCTATTGTTTGAGGAACCTGACTCAATGATAACTTAGGTCTTTTCACGGATGAGCTCACCTGGACAACATAACTCCTAATGTGCCTACCTGGACCTGGTCTGTTCTTTGTTAATTTGCTATCCTTGACTGCCCAGTCATGTAAGCACTGTCTAAGTCCTAATTAGCTTTGAGTGTACCTACCTGCCAGTACCTTGCCCTTTCAAGTGGAAAGGTACAACAAGTAAATAATGCAGGCATCTGATGCATTAAAGAGTGCATCAAGTGATGAGAAAATTTTGTAGCATCTGATGTTTATGATAGTATTTATTTATTAAGCCTGTGTATTTTCTTTCATATAGTCAATCACTAAGCTATTTAGTTGTTTGATAATTGCATATTTGAAATAATTACTTACCATTTTCAGTGATCAAATTGTTGATTGCCATTTGTCCATTTCATTGTTAATGCTGATTCTGGTGTGTTCTTGATTGTCTGAACAATATATAGTCATAAATTACTGTGAAATGCTGTTATGACACTAATATATTTCAAAGAATCGGCCAACTTCCCACCAATTTATTTAACATCGATACCATCAAAAATGGCCGATTCCCACCAATACTGATACTAATACTTTGGCACATTTGTAATATATATATATATATATATATATTAGTGATGAGACAATACCAAAATTTTGGCCAGTACCAATACCAAAGAATTGATCTTTACAGATACTAAAAGGAGCCGATACCAATGCCGATTCTTCTCCATAACCTTGATCCAATGGTTGAAGTATTCATTTCCACTTGAGGAAATCTTATGCCCACAGAGATGAAGAAAATTACTATTTCAGTCAAGATATTCAGTGATTGATTGTACACAGATAATTATTTAATGGTTAATACGTCTGTTAGGCACTTTCATACCCAGACTAAGTAGACAGTATTCCTCAGTGAATCTTGAGCTATATATATTATTTTTCTATATATATATATTCGCATTTATATTAATATGTTTTCATAGATAAATGTATGTATGTATATGTATATGTATATGTATATGTATATA
>SDVV010001872.1:0-24376 GCA_016164225.1 Gammarus roeselii
CCACTGTGTTGCAATCACTGTCCTGTGGTGACGCTGTCTTGCCACCACTGTCATGTGGTGCCACTTTGTTGCCATCACTGTCCTGTGGTGCCGATGTCTTGCCACCACTGTCATGTGGTGCCACTGTGTTGACATCACTGTCCTGTGGTGCCGCTGTCTTGCCACCACTGTCATGTGGTGCCACTGCGTTGCCATCACTTTCCTGTGGTGGCGCTGTCTTGCCACCACTGTCATGTGGTGCCACTTTGTTGCCATCACTGTCCTGTGGTGCCGCTGTCTTGCCACACACTGTCTTGTGGTGTCACTGCGTTGCCATCACTGTCATTTGGTGCCCCTGTCTTACCACCACTGTCATGTGGTGCCACTGTGTTGCCATCACTGTCATGTGGTGCCACTGTGTTGCCACCACTGTCATGTGGTGCCACTATGTTGCCATCACTGTCCTATGGTGCCGCTGTCTTGTCACCACTGTCATGTGGTGCCAATTTGTTGTCATCACTGTCCTGTGGTGCCGCTGTCTTGCCACCACTGTCATGTGGTGCCACTGTGTTGCCATTACTGTCCTGTGGTACCGCTGTCTCGCAACCACTGTCCTGTGGTGCCACTGTGCTGCCACCACTGGCATGTGGTGCCGCCGTGTTGCCATCACTGTCCTGTGGGGCAGCTGTCTTGCACCAACTGTCATGTTGTGCCACTGTGTTGCCACCACTGTCCTGTGGTGCCGCTGTCTTGCCCCCACTGTCATGTGGTGCCCCTGTATTGCCATCACTGTCCTGTGGTGCCGCTGTCTTGCCACCGCTATCATGTGGTGCCACTTTGTTGTCATCACTGTCATGTGGTACCGCTGTCTTGCCACCACTGTCATGTGGTGCCGCCGTGTTGCCATCAGTGTCCTGTGGTGCCGCTGTCTTGCCCCTAATGTCCTGTGGTGCCACTTTGTTGTCATCACTGTCATGTGGTGCCGCTGTCTTGCCACCGCTATCATGTGGTGCCACTTTGTTGTCATCACTGTCATGTGGTGCCGCTGTCTTGTCACCGCTATCATGTGGTGCCACTTTGTTGTCATCACTGTCATGTGGTGCCGCTGTCTTGCCACCACTGTCATGTGGTGCCACTGCGTTGCCATCACTGTCATGTGGTGCCGCTGTCTTGCCCCCACTGTCCCGTGGTGCCACTTTGTTGTCATCACTGTCATGTGGTGCCGCTGTCTTGCCACCACTGTCCTGTGGTGCCACTGTGTTGCCATCACCGTCCTGTGGTGCCGCTGTCTTGCCACCACTGTCCTGTGGTGCCACTGTGTTGCCATCACCGTCCTGTGGTGCCGCTGTCTTGCCACCACTGTCATGTGATGCCGCTGTCTTGCCACCAGTCCTGTGGTGCCGCTGTCTTGCCATCACTGTCTTGTGGTGCCGCAGTCTTGCCACCACTGTCATGTGGTGCCACTGTCTTGCCACCACTGTCCTGAAGTGCCGCTGTCTTGTCACCACAGCAAATAATGAACTGCGATAGCGACGTCCGCCAACACGCTGCAGCACAAGCAGGCAGGATACACACCTCGCGTGAGCGTTCAACCAACCTAGACGTGGTAGAACAGACTTCAGTGAACTAGAACGAGGTCAACCACACCAACGCAATCAGCTGAGCTTCTAAACACAGTTTTTTTCCTGTATCCACGAGTTAATGACAAAAAACGATATCAAATGTTGGTGAATGAATCACGAATTATCATTCAACAGCGATGTGCCTTCTGACGCGTTTCTGAACATGGAGAAAATCCCTAATGTATGTGACTTGTATGAACATAGCAATATCCACTGCTCGGCTGAGTGACACTGAGTGTGTCTTGCGTGAACTGAGATTGTTTCAATTGATTTCATACATGACCTTCATAATTTCCTGCTCACAGAACTTAATTAACATTTCAAACATCATCACATTAGATGCACAGAAATGCGATATCTGATGTTCAGGAAGAGAATTGTTCACTCCACAGTGCTATTGGTCTCTACAGATCTGTTATTCTAATCACATGAGATCATAGAATTCATGCAGAATATTAAGAGAAACTCGTGCTAAAGTGATATCTGCCAGCTTAAGCAATACGCAAGTAACTAGCCTTTGTTAAACGTGGTTAGTCACTTAAGACTAAAAAATTTGTACCTGGAAAACGGACTGTACTACACTGGTCTGTTGTAGTACTGCAATGTTTAAATTGAAGTAGTACATGAATGGACTCTAAAGCTCGTCCTAGACCGACTTGTTATACAGATCCATGGACACTTCAATTATGAGTTATTTTGATATTGATAATAACAAAATACGGTTCTCATTATTTTCATCAATATTCGTCCCCCTACACGCATGAATATTAATGCTTTCTCGCTCGCGTCATCGTGCCGATATGATCGTCATGAGCACTTAGCGAAAGATAATAGACTTGGCTCGCGTTACCGTGCCGATATGATCGTCATGAGCACTTAGCGAAAGATAATAGACTTGGTTCGCGTTACCGTGCCGATATGATTGTCATGAGCACTTAGAGAAAGATAATAGACTTGGTTCGGGAATAAAAAGGTTGTGCAGGAAACTTTTATTTTTTGACGAAGGGAAAATACTTATAACAAAGTCGGAAACAAAGTGTTCCTCTTCTGAATCATATCTGTTTAATAAGGATTGTAAGTTTGTACTTCTTTGTTTTATGTGGTTTCAGTGCAGAGTTCATTGCAAATTATTGGGCACTGTTCGAAAAAAATACAAAAAAGCAGCTCAGGAACTATTCTCCCCCGCAAGCAGCATGACCCTGGTGCTGGAACCATTTCTGGATTGAGTCTCAACAACTGGCGATTCTTTGAACTCTGATAACTGCCCGTTATCTCTAACCACTTCCATGGAAGCATTATTTGCTATAGGTGATTCACTCCCAGGAGACCTGCTGTTGGTGATGCTCTTAAAGAGACCTGATATTGGCGATACTCTTCCACAAGACCTGCTATTGGTGATGCTCATCCAAAAGACCTGCAATTGGTGATGCTCTTAAAGTGACCTGATATTGGCGATACTCTTCCACAAGACCTGCTATTGGTGATGCTCATCCAAAAGACCTGCAATTGGTGATGCTCTTAAAGTGACCTGATATTGGCGATACTCTTCCACAAGACCTGCTATTGGTGATGCTCATCCAAAAGACCTGCTATTGGTGATGCTCTTAAAGAGACCTGATATTGGCGATACTCTTCCACAAGACCTGCTATTGGTGATCCTCATCCAAAAGACCTGCAATTGGTGATGCTCTTAAAGAGATCTGATATTGACGATACTCTTCCACAAGACCTGCTATTGGTGATGCTCATTCAAAAGACCTGCTATTGGTGATGCTCTTAAAGAGACCCGATATTGGTGATACTCTTCCAAGAGACCTGCTATTGATGATGCTCTTAAAGAGACCCGATATTGGTGATACTCTTCCAAAAGACCTGCTATTGATGATGCTCTTAAGAGTTAAGAGACCTGATATTGATGATACTCTTCCAAGAGGCCTGCAATCGATGATAATCTTCCATGAGACCTGCTAGTCACTATAAAGAATTGCATGTTGTCCTAATACAGACAGAAATTCACAACATTCAGAATATCAGTAAACGTGCCGTAACATATTTTTCTTCAAAATCGCAATAAATCGATTGAACGCTTCTTCGTTAGCTTTGAGAGCAAATAGTGAATTTCACTTATTAATTTAACTCGACATGGATTCATATTCCCATATTCATATGAATAAAGTATGTTGTTGTTTATGAATTCTTGAATTCGATTTTACCCACATTCATAGGCTTGGAATAAAATGAATCGTAAACGATTCTTTTTCTGTGAGTGTTCAACAGTAAGCACTTTGAATGATTGGTCCAAGGTTATTGCCTTCCATCTTAAACACGTTTATCCTCAATCTATCTCTGTGTGCCCCTACTTGTTCCCCCTCTCCCCTCCCTTCCCGCTTCGTCGGAAGCCATGCGCCTCAACAGGTCCGGTCATTTGTTAGACTCGATAAAACCCGAGATGACATCTCTGGTTTTATCGAGAAAGATAAGAGACAAACAAAAAGAGAAGGTCGAAAAAAATCCTTCCAGCGTATGGGGTCGATCGATCGGTGAGGTTAAAATGACACTGTTTGCTGGGAGAGAAATATAAACGTTGCTGAAACATGCTGCACTCAAATGCATGATCAAGCATCAGCTGAATGGAACGCTGCTACAGGAACGGTACTGGTAACGTTATCACAGGAACGTTACTAGTAACGTTATCACAGGAACGTTACTAGTGACGCTATCACAGGAACGTTAATAGTATGGTTCGCGAGAACACCATTTAATTTCTAGCCATAAAACTGAACACTGAAAAGTTTCGACCTTACAGATAAAAACATGTTTTTGTTGTAACAGATATCTCTTTCTACTTTCGCGGTTTAGGTATTTCAAGGTACCTCAGCGCTTTTTGCGAAGTACCTAACAAACGGTGCTCATACGAACAATTGGTGTGGGAGTAAAATGGTTTCCAATGTAACCAAAGTTCGCGGAGAACAAGATATTGCTACTTTTCAGTTAAGAAATAAGTGGTCAAACAAAAGGATTATATTTGATACGCTATAAGTCATTATCACACAGTTTGCCGGAAAGTAAAATAGTTCAGTAACGTCACGTATATTGGCAGGTGTCTACAGTTATTTTTCAGCCAACTGGACTACATATTTGTAGCGAAGTATGGGAGATCCGTCGAGTAGGATTAAATTTAGCTGATCCTACTTACTAAGATCCTAAAACAGATTATGGATCTCACGCTGGCATCACGCAAACAAACTACATCAGATGATGAGTATGGCGACGCCAGCTGATGTAAACAAGGCATTTTACAATCATTCAAATGAATCATAGTTAATCTTTTTGACGAGTACTGGTGAAAAAAAAAAATTACTGGTCAATCAAATTTACAGAAAGTTCAAGGCTTGAAACAAAACTTGTTATTATTTAATTTTCACAAGGAGAACAACACACATTTACGAAATAGGAGTCATAGACGAAATTAGGCATTGACGTCATTGAGTGACGGATTTACCCTCCTAACATAAATCTAGTGTCGTTCATGCTTATTCGACGTATCGGAATAAGCTTGGTAATGATCGATTTTATATCGTTATGGAAGTACTAGCGCAGACGTTTATCAAGGATAAAATATATATTGAAGGGTAGAATAAAGAGCGGAACATCTATTTGGACACATATTAAGTATATGAATACATCATCATTTGTTGGAGTCAACACTTGATCGTTTCATATGTTGCTGTGTAGATGGACGATGATGTTTCTTGTTGGTTGTTGAAAAGGAACCCACGTTAGCGTTCTAGATGGCACTGACGGGAAAATCTTCAGAAGCACTCAGGACGGTTCTATGAATCACAGTTCGCTTCCATCGCAGCCTGGGCGGGCCGAAAACAATTGATCTGTACGGGTGCTGTGTGGTACAGAGCAACCGTCCAGCCGTTCACAGTGGCCAGTGATTGGTCACTTTATTTAATTTTATTTATTATTTGCTTTCATGTTCCACCGGAGTCCCAACGCGAAGTTAATGCAGACTCCCCCGTAGGGCGGTCTTTCACTTTGTTTAAAACCAACCAATGGCGCTAAAACAAGCACGTGTGCTCCCGTCCAAGCTCGACAAGATCAGTACATGGACCACACTGCTCTATTATTCAGCGTCGCTGTAGGAGCTGATTCATCTAACAAAGCTCAGTATTTTCTGGAGGTGGAGAAGTTAAATAGCTCGTTATGACGCTGTTTAAATTTTACTATGTCGTAGGCCAATTATGTGCCACAGATAGCGAGTAAATTCATTTAAGTAGCAAATGATGTCTTCGGAACAGCTCATGCTGACGAAGATTTGGTACGTATCATCTGTGCATTCTGATATTTCTGTAGTTTTGTCATCATTGTCCTTATACCTAAATTCCCTTTTCCCAGAAATCCATCATCATGAAACACCATTGCAACCTCATGGCCGCAAGATTGGGTAGTTGATGGATAGTTCACATCAAATGGCAGCTCCATAACATGCAAAGCTGAATGAGTTTTTTATATTCATGAATGTCTCATGCATTTGGACACAAAACATCTACACCTTGATGCCGAAGACTTTGCCTTAGTGTCCGGGTATGTCTTGATTTTAGATCTGAATATCTAGGCGTGGGAATTTCAACTAAGAGCCGTGCCAACGGAAGGAAACAACGCATGTATAGGTCGCTGAAGAAGCTGAACCCACATGCATCCGGTTTCTGAATTCCGATATCCACAGAACAGCTCTAAAATATTTTCTGTGAAAGAGTTACATGGTTGGAAATCCGGAAAAGATATGGATTTCTCTCTGCTACGTGCAGGAAGCAGCAATTTGCTGTTATTCTACTCTTCAAACTGTGATGACTGTATAGAATAAAAAAAATCCTAATATTGTAGGAACGATATTTTGAAATGATTCTGCGTACAAATTAATTGCCTGATGGGAAAAAATGCCGACTGGGTTGATGTGGTATAATTATCAATTCTTGTAACAACCTTGGACTTTCTTTAAACACCTCGCAGTGTTGCCACAATTTTTTTCCATCCGCATCACTGCCCTGTTTTCGCCCAGAAGCTCATATTCTTTATTGCTTCATAAAATTGGAAGCACGTTACTCGGTTAGAGTTCACGAGCAGGAGCAGCCGCTTCTCCAAAAATTATTGGACAACTTCATAACGCATCCACGACGTCTGCAAGCGTTCTAATATCAGCGGCAGTTTGAATTGAGGCAGGGAAAATGTCTTATATTGCTCATATTGCAGCCTCACAAGACTGACCGAGCTGAGTGCAGAGTTGCCGGGACTTGGAGACGAACGTACAATCCGAATGCCCTTCCGGGTGCAACAGGCTTGATATGCTTTTAAATATATTCAAGTAAACTTTGACATTAGGATTTAGGTAATGAGTTCTCAATATTTAGTTCATATGAGCTTGCTGGCACATTACATGAAATATGTGACCACTCAGGGGAGCGTCGCTGCTTTCAGCGAACGCATCAGCGGAGGCATCAGTCAGAATTGGGGACAGCGAAAAATTAGCCAGGATCGATTAATGAGGTAACTCAGTTCCTTAGATGTACAGATCCTTGGATGCACAGGTCCTTATACGCGCACTGTTAAACGAACTGTGCAGTTTTCACCTAAGGTTTATTCACACCCGACCAACGGCAGAGCCCCCGTGTTATTATCATTACTTTAACAGACCTATAAAGGTATTTCGGCCAGCACCTCCATAAAGTACAATAACGCCTCGACACGAAGAGCCTAACAAGGAACTAACAGCTGCTAGCCTGTGTCTGCAGCCTTCCTCTTACAAACCCAACTGTCACCTCCGGTGCAAAAGTGTCCACTATAGTGGCGCGTACTGACGCTAAAACTGCTAATATAGATCTGTGCCTAATTTGGAATTGTTACAATACCCTGTATGTAGCTTGCGTGGCCTAACCACGCCCCATGTTCAATGTCAAATGCCTGCAAGAGAACGGTCTCTTCCGCGTCCTCAAAACAAGCTCAGCCATCTGGCTTTCCAATACGCCCCGCGGTGTTTTGACTTGTTCCACAGTATATAAGCTCTGCATGTTGCTGAGTCATCAGATTAAAACTAGGAGGTCTGTAGCCTCAGACGCAACCTCAAAATCTCCGTGCGGCACGATCTCCCTCAGCGTCTCTCTCTCCAATCTTGTCCACCTCATCTGACATCCCCATAACGTGTTAAATTTGTATTAGCTCGTGAAAAGAACCCCCACACTTGACTCTCTATTGTCCCAATAGCCTGGTTGAATAAACGAATACGCAGCTTGACCCTTATTTTCTCCAACACCAGTTCCTCCAGCGAGAATAGAGAGGCAAGAACTAACACTGGCGCTGCAGTAAACAGGATTTGGAAGTCAGATTGGGAGTAATATCCCGAATAAAAACGGCTCTATAAGGTAAAGACGACAAGAAGCAACCGGCTGAGAGGAGAACATCGCATCCGACTACAAACCGGCTGAGAGGAGAGCATCACATCCGACTACAAGGAGCAGAAGGAGCAGCAACGGACAACTCGTCGAACTCCAGAAACCTTGAGTATATGTGGATATGCACGTAAAAACTACTATTTCTAGAGAAGTGAAAAATACATACAGTGAAGTGAAGTAACTTCATATTAAAGTCAGTAACTCTTGAACAAAATGGCGATTAATCAACTCACAGTCCTACAGGATTTACCGAAATTTGCCGGTAATCCTAAAGTAGGCGAAGCGTAAATCAAACCTGACATTGACGTGCGTACATTCATGAGAACCGTCGAAAAAAAATTCTTACGAAATAATATCACAGCTGACGATAAAAACCTGCAAATTTTGTTTTCATTGATCAATAAGAAGAAAGGTGACGCGATTAAATTACTCACCTGTTACGCTGGCAGACATGTCACATTCAATGAAGTTAAATCCGAGTTCCTCAATATGTACCCGTCTTTCAAGGTTACTGAATTCCGACACGCCGCACGAGCATTGCTAGGAACGACACTAACGCCAGACAATATGTTCTGCGGTATGACCTCTCTAGAAAATGCGTCGCGTGCCGTGGCAGAGGCCTACCTTAAAAATGAAGCTCTTACCAAGGGAGACTTCAACGAAGACCTTATTAGCTAATACTATCCCAGTTCCGCCTCCGCCGACTACTAGCGCTTCTACTTCCACTTCCACTTCGATACCAACTGCCTCGCCGATCTCTTTGCTTAACGTCGTACAGAATTTTGTGATGCACCTCTTTGTAGCCTCTCAAACGGCGAACAAAGTGTATGACAAACTATCAAACTTCGGCCCCAGAAACTCTTCTACAAGATTCATGTCCGAAACAGTAAAAACGATAGAGCAATACAAATTGCTCACGGCGACTAAAAAGCAAAGCAACTCGGACGAAGTCATTTGGCAAGCCCGGCATCCAACACCCCCGGTCAACTTAACGCGCCCGCCCCCCTCCTCGTCGGAACCTATGTAGGACGGCACCTCGCGCAGTTGATAACAATAATAACAATAGGTTGCCAATAACGTGTTACAACTGTGGGAAAACCGGTCATGTTAGAAGAGAATGCCAGTCATGCGTATTCTGCAAAAAATACGGGCACACTGCTAAGCAATGTAAGACCCGGCTAGCTCAAGCAATCGGAAAATATTGTGACAAATGAAAGATTAGAGACTCGCATAACACCATCGAGTGTACACGCGATTCTCGCGTGCAGTCATGAAACGTCCCACAGACTCACGTACGCATAGCACAGGCCGATGAGCCCACGACAGACCAACACGATGTACCTGCAAGACAGGATATCGACGGCTGGGACTCAAATATCTACGTATGAGGGGAATGCCGAGCCTAACCAGTACTGACTAGGGACTCCACACCCTAGGGAACGGAACGGGAATAGCATGAATGTCCCGCATTTAAACGTCGAAATTTATGGACTAGAACTGAAAGCATACATCGATACAGGCGCTACTACGACGCTCGTAGCTGACTCCGCGCTCAGAACTGAGGTTTACGACTTGGAACCCTATAGTGACTAAGTATTAGATGCAAATGGAAGTCAGATTCCTATACTAGGACAAGCAATAGCTCGGGTGGAGACACCTGCGGGATGTTTTAACACCCGTGTACTAATATTCAAGAAGAATGACCGTATAAAACATGACCTGCTGATTGGCATGAATATTCTAAGGCATGCGGTCATAGACTTCCATAGCGAGAGACTACGTTTTTCTCTTGACGTTAACACAAACCATGTCCTCAGATTCACTTTAAAAAACTGTGAAATCAGAGGTGGCTCTCCCGCGAGAGTCGCTCATGCCGACTGCAGTAAGGTCAAGACCACAGCAGTGGACAGTGCAGCGGCTGAAGAACCGGTTCTGATCAAACCGGGTTCGACAGAGCAAGCAACCGTCAGCTGTATGAGTCTGGACCAGGACCAGACAAGTTTCAGCGTACATTTACGTACGGACGTGACGATACCAAGGAACACTGTGCTGTTAGCTACGGTTAAAGTTAATAAACAAGTACGGAACGGACGAGAGATAGTACTACATCGCACTCAACTCAACCCTCTAGTAGCTATAGCTGGTGCACTGACTCGAGTAGAGAACATAAATATTAAGGTCCAGTTCGCAAATATGAGCGAAAACCCAGTGATTTGAAAAAGGGAACTAAACTATGAAGTGCGGAGTATTTAACACCCGAAACTGTACTTATGGCACAGCCAGCTGAGCCTGACTTGCCCGCGGAAGATTCCTATCGAACGCTAACGCAAGAGGACATTAGTTGCGGTGACCCCAACGAGACAACAGCCCTGCTGGAAATATTGAACTGTCACAGAAACGCCTGTTGGCTCCCCGGTGAACCGTTAGGAAAATACACGGGAGACCAGTTGAAACTACATCTAAAAGAAAATATCGTGGTGAACAAAGCACCGTACCGAGTACCATACGCGTTTCAAGGTAAACTAGACCAAGTAATTAAAACTATGCTAGATGAGGGAACTATAGCCCAGTAATCATAGTCAAACGTGGTGACAGTGACATAAGGGTCTGCCTAGATTTCCGGGATTTAAACAAGGTTCTACAGCTAATTTCGTATCCATTACCTTGCATTTATGACGTACTCAACTCCTTGGTTCAATCTACTTACATTAGTACGCTAGATCTCGCTAGCGCGTATCACCAGTGTGAGATTCACCCAGATGATCGCGAAAAAACGGCTTCCACTGTAGGAAGCAGCAAATACGAATGGAACCGAGTCCCATTTGGTCTCCAGAGTGCACCCGGGTTTTTTGCCCGCGTAATTAATGAAGTACTCTACGATTCTCTAGGTCCGCAATGTCTAGCGTACATGGAGGATATTATCCTATTTAGTAAAATCGCTAAGTAACATTTAGAAACGAGCAGGAGCGTCTTGCAAAAACTGACCAAAGCCGGAATCAAACTAAAAATACAAATATGTCACTTCTTTGCCAACGAGGTAAATTAATCGGATATCAAATGACAAAAGAGGGCATGACAATGACCGATGAGCGAGTAGCTGCAATTAAGATGATGCCCATGTCGACAAATAAAAAACAAACTCAATGTTTTCTGGGGATTGTAAATTATTTCCGCCTGTTCGTCCCCAAATTCGCTCAACGAATTATTACGAAAAAAAGGAACGTTCCTATGGACTCCGGCGCAGACGACTGCGGTCGAAACGCTCAAAAAGAAGTTGTCCCAGGCTCCAATAGTAAAGTTTCCAAATTACCACCTACCGTTTCATCTTTACACGGACGCCTCGAATTCCGGTATAGGCGCCGTACTAATGCAAAAACATGAAGGACGATTACACCCCGTAGCGTACGTATCTAAAACCTTAAATAGCGCGCAGAAAAACTATTCGACGACGAAGAAAGAGGCCTTAGCCCTCGTATATGCACTCGAAAAGTTCAGGCACATCATTTTGCTATTTCCCATACACGTGTACACTGACCATAAACCGTTGTTAGGTGCTCTAAGGAAGCCCATTAAAGATGACTGTTTGCAAAGATGGGCCCTTTTGATCCAAGAATACGAAATTTACCTCCATTATGTGGAAGGCAGGGATAACATCTTCGCGGACGCCCTATGAAGACTACCAGTTACACAAGCAGTACTAACCAATTAACTACACAGCTCCACGAGGACCTCCTTGCGCGAAACGAAATCTGCAATGCCGCTCTACATGACTACATCCCTGAGAAGGTTCCACGGACCGAAAAGGAACTGCGAAACGCGCAACGGAAGGACTCCACGTGCCGTCAGCTATTTGGACAGCTAAGAAATGACTGTAACCATTCTAGGAACCCAGACATTGAAAAGCCTATTTCCAAGGATATCCTGTTAAACAGTAAGATAATCAACGGCGTACTATACATAGTACGGAATATAAAGAGAGGAACCCTGAGTGATGAATTCCTCGTACCATATCTTCCCAACAGTTTTCTGCCACAAGCATTCAAAATAATACATACCGACACAACTGCACGTCACAAAGGGCCCGAACGAACCCTCAAATGTTTGTTAGAAGCTTCTATAATTCTCAAGAACGACACTAGGTAACCCAACTCTGTGATTAGTGTGAGTTGTGCATTCAATCAAAGAATGTACCCAAACCAGTTCCCATAGAAAAATACCCTGAACCCATCAGACCCTTTCACACCATATCGTCGGACATCCTTGGTCCTCTGAGAATAACAGAAGACGGAAATCAGTACATATTGACGATCCGAGATTACACGACTAGAAACACTATTCGTTTTCCTTTAAAACACAAGGATACTGATTCAATAATAGGAGACCTGAGATAGGTTAATTCCAATTATGACGCAAGCAGTGTCCTGATTACAGATAATGCCCCAGAGTATACCTCTGAGAAACTGAGTAACTTTTTGAAATACTACAACACCAAAAAGATGGAAATAGCTCCATACCACGCCGCTTCACAAGGACTCTCCGAACGCATAAATTGTGAAGTAAACAAACTATTAAGAATTTACACCAATCAACAAGCAGTCAACGACTGGGATAAATTATTACCAGTAATACAGTTAACAATTAATAATACCTTTAATAGTAGTATAAGAGAGGCTCCATTCTACGCTCTGTTCGGCTATGATTCTGCAACTACGACCCTCACGCCTCCCAAACTACAGTATAGCGAAGAGGAGCTACATCAGCATATGCAACGCTTGCTAAAAGTATAAACTCACTGTTGAGACACTCTACTCACCTCCCAGACCTTCTACACAGCATACACCAATGAGGGAAGAAAGGAGAAACTCATCTCAGTAGGAGATCGTGTGTACGCTACCCCTCGACAGATCTCTAAGCAAAAGCTAGACTTGCCTGTTCGCGGACCCTCTCTAGTGAACAAAAGCAAAGGGAAAGCGTGGGAACTCCAAGAAATTTCCACGAAGAAAACGTACATAGTTCATCTCGACTATATAATCACACGGCAACAGCCATGCTCCTAGCCACTTCCCCTGACCTCTACGCAGACCGCTACATCACCCATTAGCCGACCGCCATACAAACCGGTTCCAGCACGAGTCCAGCCAGCGAGAGCCTGCAAACGGACCTAGTCACCTACCAGAAAAAAAGGAAGGACAAGGTCAACGCAGCCCGCTCACCGACCCCCGCTGCAAGGCATCGCGTCTGCACTGCGCCACACCTTTTTCCTGCACTGCAACACTGCAGCTAGCCACGCTTTATCTTTGTATAGTTTAAGTTACTCTTCCTATCGTTTTGTTCGAAATAAATAATTTAGCGTGTACCTTTTAGGAAAGTAAGCAGGAAATGCCATTCGATGTTACCTAGAATAACCACTGTTGTACCAATTCTCTTGAATAATGATAGTTAATTACGTAAGGTATTAACCCCCTAATTTATATGTTACAGATTCCTACGTATAATGGGACTACTGACCCTTCTAATGAAAGCTGTGGCTCTTGTCGCACTGACTCAAGCAGGCCCTGTATTCCGGGTGAACAACATTCTTAGAGCAGCAACAGCGATTACGGAGACTCAGTCGTCTGTCACTGTCCATCCTTGGCCCGGATGTGCCCACATTCCAGGTGCGTTCCTTTTATCTCGAGTAAACCTCGGCTTTTTCAATATCACTTGCACAAAGTACTCGTCTGATTTGGACGCTGCCACTCAAATAGCCAAGGTGTTAGCAAACACAAAATTAGTTGGAGGAACCCGAAATCAACTAAACCGATACGGATACACGTTCCTAAAATTAGAGACTGAATAGCTGAGTACCCTACATTATATATTTGATTTGTCGCTTTGTGACGGTCGAGGAAGTGAACTTTGGACAAAATTCTATGCCTTCCGCGATCAAGATACAATAGTCTGGACTTTGCTGAAAAAGGCAGGAGTAACTCAACGTACCGATATACTAGTCTCAGTACGCAATCGGACGCCCACATAAGTGGACTAAATATTACGACTCCGATTAATGCCCCCTCCTTAATAAACTACTTGTCCGAGGTAAGACCCTTACGGCCAGGAAGACAAAGACAGCCCCGGAATCCGCTCGTGTTTGGATTAGGTTTAGGATTCCTGGGAAGTTACTTAGTTTCTAAGATTTTCGATACCAGTAATCATGGTGACGTAGACGCCCTAAACAGAAATATCCAACGAAACAATAAACTCATTAAATTAACTTACGAGAGACTAGACATGTTGTCCCAAAACGTGACTGATTCCTTTGAGGCAGTGAAGAAGGTACTTACGAAACTCGCCGAGACACAGGAAATAGCTGACATTCATCAAGCTATTCAGTGAAGTTCAGACCAGCTATTAGCAAGCCTAATGGACATTCGGACTACTTTCAGATTAAGCGAGCTTACAGTATCTTTGCTCGAAAAAAGTATATTAAACCCGAAATTAATTGATTTAAAATCCCTGGATAACATCATTACAAAAGGTCGCAAGTCCTTCCCAACGTTAGACTTCCCGCTTGAAATATCCCGACATCAACTCCAACACATAGTGCAAATATTGAAGATACAAAAAGTATCACATCATTGATTCTTGATGGTTATACCTCTGACGTATACGATGTCATACGACGTATTCACACTAAAAGCATATCCCCTCAAACTAGATTCAACGTCGCTGGTCATCCCTGAATTACGGAGCAAAATACTCTGAAGCAATAATACATATATAATTACGGATAAAATAAACATGTACTCCATCCTAACGACTAAGCATCTGCTCAGTACGGTAGAACCTATCTACTCCGATCGGAAGTCTACGTGCGAATGGGAGGCTTTTAAACAGAACACAACTGCTATGTTGCAATTATGCAACTACCACAAAAGCGGATTTACGGAACCTTTTATGTTAGAGACAGATCAGCCTAGATTAATCTACTTTTCAGAATCTACGAGAGTAACTCTGGACTGCCCATCCTACCAGACGAAAGATACCCTCGTTGGACAGCATAAACTTCCTTTAGCTTGTGACGTGCTGACTGATGACTTGTTCTGGCCCGCTAAACAGATGGTAACTATCGAAATCCCCGAGCCCAACAAGTCTTTTACCTTTATTGTCGACTCTACTTATCTTCTAATCATCAACGTGAACAAATCCAGTGTCGTACACTCCAGTCTCCGGGAACTAATTAAAAAGGTAAACGTAGATGACCCATTCACCAGCGACTTCGATTATCATGGTTTGCAGCTAGAACAGATTGCACCCTACTCCATTTATGCCCAGACTGTCCTAACTGTAGTCGTGGTCATTAATTCAATCTTCATAGCTTTTCTGTTCCTTAAATGGATATATCGCAGAAAACACCCATTTACTGGGTCCCGTGAGTCTACTTTGCACACGCTGCAAGAAAGATTTCATGGAGCCAGAGATAGGCTACGGACTAAAAAGATTCTATTCCCAAATAGGGAAGGAATACGAAGGTTCCGAGGAAGCTTAAGAGCCATAGGTGACCATATTCGAGATGAGGCGCGCCAACTTAAACGCAGACTTTCATAAGCCGTATAATGTTGATGTAGGTACCAACACGGATAGACAGGTGTATCCTCCATTGGCCCCTGTTCCCGAACTATCTCACGCCCTATCACGATATACATAAGAAACTAAATTAGAGTTTTGTACCCCCTCCGGCATTTGTTAAATGGCTAGAAGTAAATTCACTCCCAGCTGAGACATCAACTCAGTATTGTACAAGGAACGCACTGGGCTGAAGTCAAATTCACCATATGTCCATAACTAACTATTCAGTATTTAGTGATTAATTATGGTGTACTCTTCTTGTCCTTCGCGTACGGGCGGAACTCCTTCCCGAGCTTCGATGTATCAAACTTCGGCCACAAGTGAAGTGGACGACCCAGCGACCATCCAACGTAGTGGGCCCAGAAAACTACGGTCGCTCATTTTCTATCCACCGCCATCAAAGAAAACACGGCAGCCGTCCACCACATGGACGACTACACTACCTGGCCTGGCTGAACGACCAAGAAGCGTGTCTTCGGCCCTTATTTTTCTGTCGCTTGCATACTTCAGACTCCTAGGCAGGAACTTTTTATTCCTAGACCTAATTAATATTTCGTAATATTAATTAGGGATAGAAGGTGTAGTGTTAAACGAACTGTGTAGTTTTCACCTAAGGTTTATTCACACCCGACCAACGGCAGAGCCCCCGTGTTATTATCATTAATTTCACAGACCTATAAAGGTATTTCGGCCAGCACCTCCATAGAGTACAATAACGCCTCGACACGAACAGCCTAACAAGGAACTAACAGCTGCAAGCCTGTGTCTGCAGCCTTCCTCTTACAAACCCAACTGTCACCTCCGGTGCTAAAGTGTCCACTATAGTGGCGCGTACTGACGCTAAAACTGCTAATACAGATCTGTGCCTAATCCGGAATTGTTACAATACCCTGTATGTAGCTTGCGTGGCCTAACCACGCCACATGTTCAATGTCAAATGCCCGCAAGAGAACGGTCTCTTCCGCGTCCTCAAAACAAGCTCAGCCATCTGGCTTTCCAATACGCCCCGCGGTGTTTTGACCTGTTTCACAGTATATAAGCTCTGCATATTGCTGAGCCATCAGATTAAAACTAGGAGGTCTGTAGCCTCAGACGCAACCTCAAAATCTCCGTGCGGCACGATCTCCCTCAGCGTCTCTCTCTCCAATCTTGTCCACCTCATCTGACTTCCCCATAACGTGTTAAAATTGTATTAGCTCGTGAAAAGAACCCCCCACACTTGACTCTCTATTGTCCCAATAGCCTGGTTGAATAAACGAATACGCAGCTTGACCCTTATTTTCTCCAACACCAGTTCCTCCAGCGAGAATAGAGAGGCAAGAACTAACACACACATCCTTATTCGCACATATCCTTAAATGCACTGGTCCTTATACGCACATATCCCTAGATGCACAGGTCCGTATACGCACATATCCTTAGATGCACAGATCCTTACATGCACATAACCTTAGATTCACAGGTCCTAATACAAACATATCCTTAAATGCACAGATCCTTAGATACACAGATCATTAGAACTAAAGATCATTAGATGCACAGATCCTTAGATGCACATTTCCTTAGATGCACGGATCCTTAGAGGTACATGCTGATTCTTATATGCACAGTTCCTATAGAGGCATATATTTTAGAAGTACAGATCCTCAGATGCGCAGATTTTTTTGTGAAGTGACGCTTTGATGCACAGATCCTTAGACTGGTTGATCTGTGTTGAAATTGCACGTACTGCGAGACTGTGAATGAACATATTTATTTTTTACATTCCACTACCTCTTGCTAAAGTGGGAAACCGTTCCGGAAAAAGTCATCCAGATATTTCTGAGTGTACATTTTTCATTAAAATTTCATCATTTGTGCAGAACGTTTGTCGGAGGCCTTTATGCCTTGAACGGGGCACTGATTTGAAATAACCCTAGACCGCTTTTCAGAGGTCTTTATGCCTTGAACGGGGCACTGATCAGAAATAACCCTAGGCCATTTGTCAGAGACTTTTATGCCTTAAACGGGGCACTGATCTGAAATAACCCTAGGCCGTTTGTCAGAGGCCGTTATGCCTTGAGGGGGGCACTGATCTGAAATAACCCTAGACCGTTTGTCAGAGACTTTTATGCCTTTAACGGGGCACTGCTCTGAAATAACCCTAGACCGTTTGTCAGGTGTCTTGATGTCTTGAACAGGACATTGATCTGAAATAATCCTAGACAGTTTGTCAGAGGCCTTTATGCCCTGAACAGGGCACTGATCTGAAACAACCCCGGACCATTCGTCAAAGGCCTTTATGTTTTGAACAGAGCATTGATCTGAAATAATCCTAGACAGTTTGTCAAAGGCCTATATGCCCTGAACAGGGCACTGATCTGAAACAACCTCGGACCGTTTATCAAAAGCCTTTATTTCTTAAACAGGGCATTAATCTGAAATAATCCTAGACAGTTTGTCAGAGGCCTTTATGCCCTGAACAGGGCACTGATCTGAAACAACCCCGGACCGTTTGTCAAAGACCTTTATGTCTTGAACAGGGCATTGATCTGAAATAATCCTAGACAGTTTGTCAAAGGCCTTCATGCCCTGAACAGGGCATTGATCTGAAACAACCCCGGACCGTTTTTCAAAGGCCTTCATGTCTTGAACAGGGCATTGATCTGAAATAACCCCAGAAAAAACTCATGATGAAAATCTATGCATCTGCTCAGGACGAATCGGCGTACAACATTTCATGATTATCTCTGTGTTAAGACCATGGATAAAATCTTAAAAAATCATTGCATATTTTATTGGTTCATAAGTCTTACGAAAAAAAGTTAATGGGTTAGTATCTATCACCTACCGAAGAAAATACTTCAATTTAATAAAGTCTCTTCAATTACTAAACCGGCTCAACTACCGACCTTGGCTGAATCAAGGATCCTTGGTCAATTACCGACCCTGGCTGAATTAAAGATCCTTGCTCAATTACCGACACTGGCTCAATTACTGGCCATAGCTCAATTACCAACCCTGGCTTCTGATAACAGATAAAATATGTACATAAAGTCAAGATGTTTATTCGCTGAACTTCATCAATGAGTATGTACGGTACTATGTTTGGTCTGTGTGCTGTTGTCGGCATTTGAGGCATGAGTCCGTCAGCATGTGTCATGTTTTTAATTTGTGTTCGATCGGGAACTGAGTCCACCCGCATTGACTTTGAGAAAAGAGGCATGAGTCCGGCATCATGTGTCATGTTTTTAATTTGTGTTCGATCGGGAACAGAGTCCACCCGCATTGACTTTGAGAAAAGAGGCATGAGTCCGTCAGCATGTGTCATGTTTTAAATTTGTGTTCGATCGGGAACAGAGTCCACCCGCATTGACTTTGAGAAAATATCGTTGTAGCCTGAGTGTCGCTTCTTTATTAGGAGTTTTGGGTTGTTGTTGTTGGGTACATACAAGAAGTCGCTGGGGAATTGGTGATTCTTGAATGCAACTGGAAATACTTATGCAAAACCAATAAGAAAAATATACCAGTTTGGCGTTGAATGAGTTGAAAGGGTTATCAAACAACTAAATTTTAAATTAAAAAACATTCTTCATATTACGTAATATCTAACATCATTCTTGAATCATTCCAAATCTAATTTGTTCCCTATAAATAATGGATGCGTTCAAACATATTCCCGTTCGGAACCTAATCTTAGTTTGAAATAATTAAACCCGAACTGATAATAGTCCAAAGTTTGTTAACCCAAAGTTCATGGTTGACAAACTTCACTGGCGATTGCACAGTCTACACACGCTCGCCACCCAAGTTGGCTCACCATGCTGTTAATATGATACCCTTGCCTATAGAGTTTCTATTATTTTGTTGTTATTATCACTCGCCACCCAAGTTGGCTCACCATGCTGTTAATATGATACCCTTGCCTATAGAGTTTCTATTATTTTGTTGTTATTATCACTCGCCACCCAAGTTGGCTCACCATGCTTTTAATATGATACCCTTGCCTACAGAGTTTCTATTATTTTGTTGTTATTATCACTCGCCACCCAAGTTGGCTCACCATGCTGTTAATATGATACCCTTGCCTATAGAGTTTCTATTATTTTGTTGTTATTATCACTCGCCACCCAAGTTGGCTCACCATGCTGTTAATATGATACCCTTGCCTATAGAGTTTCTATTATTTTGTTGTTATTATCAATTTGCTGTTTCATAATTATATAAATACATGGGACAATTTAAACAATGTTGGTCAAACTACATTTGCTTCTTTATTTGCATGGAAGCCGAACCGCTGCTGGCACCGATATGTAACGGATAACATTTTGCAGATATGCCTGATTTTTTTAAAAGGGATATACCATTCGCATAAAACGATATTAAGTATTGTTTCGAAACATAGGGTTTTCGAATTCAGTCAGTGAATAATTATGATACTTAATGCTTCCAGTAAATACCCTGACCATAGCTGTATCTTCATATTTAGAGGTCGTTACGAACCGGCAAGGTCATAACGCCGGAGACGGAAGACACTTAGCTGCCATAAGGAGAGGAAAAGAGCATAACGTGTTATGTGCGAGTAAAGGATATTGAGCGTGTAGCCCGGCCTTTAAAATGAGAGAGGAGCAAAACAGGTGGTGCACGAGTAAAGGATATTGGGTGTGTAATCCGGCCTTTAAAATGAGAGAGGAACAAAACCGGTGGTGCACGAGCAAAGAATATTGAGCGTGTAGCCTGGCCTTTAAAAAAGAGAGGAGCAAAACAGGTGGTACACGAAAGAGAATTTCCTTACAAGATGTTGCCTTTTGACTGAGAACTTAATATGTTGTAATGGTATCCTATTCACTGTAACATGTCAGAATACATATTATTATTAACATTTTATATCAATTGATCAAATATCTTCTTGGAACACAGAACGTTTTTTTTTTGAGCGGTGGAGAGGTAGGCTTAGAATAATTTCCTACAACTATAACCTTTTAATGCTCGTACATAATTCTCAGGTCAATATGTCATCATACCATGACCCGTCATGCTACAAGAACATGAGTATATTAAGATTGATTTTTTCACTTCATCTGCTTGTCCTCGCAATCCTTGTGGGGCTTCTTGTTAAAAGAGGGCAGCACGGCGGCACTAAGCAATGTACAACCGCCTCACAACACATTTCAGACCAGTCAGTGAACTGTGTGAAGAAGAGGGCCACGGAACTATTTTCGGCCGTCCAAATATCTTTGGAAAAGGAAAGGCTCGCGAATTCCAAGCCCAGTAACCGGCACCAATTTCGAGGGCAATAAAGAAGAAAACTTGGCTGGTAAAGGCAGAAGCAATGGCGTGGATAAAGAAACGTGGAGGTGACCATGGGAGGCGTTAACGTTTTATTGGAGGATATTTAACCTAAGACCTAACAAATTAGAAAAGCATGAATTGAATGGCGAAGTCATAATGTTGTAAAGTTTATTTTAAGTATATACAGGTAAAATATATACAGGTAAAGTATATACAGGTAAAGTACATACATGGATAGTATATACAGGTAAATAAACATTTTGGGTTTGGCGAAATGGTAACCTACAATTTCCCACTGCTGGTTCTGTACATACTTTTGAGTAGGAAATAAAGTTGTAATGTCTACCTGTTTTATGAGAGGATCAATTAGGTACACAATCGCTATCATTAGTATCAAGTTCTGTTGTAGTATCTGTATACATAATAACAAGTACTAAACGTCATTGTTTACCTTGGTGTGAGTTGGCCATGATACCACGTTACCCAGCAATTGTTATTTATAACACCATTTATACTATACGAGATGCGTGCATAATTTATCCAAAGCTAATTGAAGAGTTTCATGGACAGATGGTTATCTGCGATGAGCTGTTCGGCTCTTCACATATTAAATTTGATTCGCTAACACACACCTATACATAATTGGAGAGCAACTCTACACATGAGTGACTTGAATACTATTTAGACTTCATCTTCAATGATCACAAATGTCCAGTTTCAATTTCATTCACCCTGGTGTTAGGATAAAATAACTAGTGCATACAAATGCTTTATCTACCAGCCAAATAGGAAACATAACTCGACGAATGAAATGACTAGCGCATCCAAATGCTGAATCTACCAGCCAAAGAGGAAGCATTACTCACTGGATGAAATAACTAGTGCACACAAATGCTTTATCTACTAGCCAAATAGGAAACATTACTCGACGAATGAAATGACTAGAGCATTCAAATGCTGAATCTACCAGTCAAAGAGGAAACATTACTCACTGGATGAAATAACTAGTGAATACAAATGCTTTATCTGCCAGTCAAAGAGGTAACTTTCTCGCTCATTCGTAAAACTGAGTACAAGAAGCGACATTTTGACAATCATATTATATTCACAATTCCCTTGAAAGGGCTTTAAGATTGATTTTCGTAATAAAAAGTTTAACTTTGCCGTTAATCGAGAAATGATGTTATAACTTTCATAGCGAACTATTCTTCCATGCCGTCTTTATAAACCATTTTCAACCAGCTGTTGATGAATAAAATCTTATTATTATTCCCAACAAGTGACATTGAATGAGAATTTCTCCGTTTTATTTTCACAAATGCTAGTTTTTTGTCCGTTTTAAGGATAAGAAGCATTTCTAGAAGTTTACCGAATTACACAAATTGAAAACTGTCGTTGGGCACAGCACAGCTTCGTCAGGACCACTTCAGAGTGTTACACAAGAAACAACTCAAAAATCACGGACAGGAGGTGAGAGAAATACTCTATGTCCTTCCAACTAATTTATTTTGAAGTAGTCACGCAGAGCATCACTATTTTGCAAAAACGCTTTATATATTTGTGTTGGTAACTGCACCAACCCATTGGTTTTCAGCAACGTTCCTTATTCATTGTTCTGCCACACATCCATGGTCTTCAATCTAACAGTTTTTCAATCGGTTTCCAGAATGCAATCGAACCCAATGATTGACCTGGACTTTGATTGGATGTGATCGTCAGAAGCGGTCTCTTCTCATCCGCCGAAGAGTTCATAACGAAAATCCAATACAAAATTTTACGTGTCTGAAATTCCAATTTCTCACTCGTTTACGGGGGATGAGATATTTCCCACAACATCGTTTGCAATTCAAATTGAAAATATTTTGTTTGGTCAGAGAACCGATTCGCAGAAACTAGTTTGAACGAGGCTCAATGCAAGGTAAACGGTTCCTTAGGTTTTGACTGTTGCAGTTCAACGTCGGTGTTATATTCATTCAGCTATTTTGTTTGGCATTCTTGCATAAATGATCTGCTTCAATTTAAGCTGAAATCAACGGACCATTTTTGTTAGCAAGATTTGGATAGAAAAAATACAAATCCAATTGCAAATGCTGTTGGTAAACGATCATTACAAGAAACATTAGCGACCTTTCAGAGAACCAAACCCTGACCTGCATGATCTGGCCCCGACCTGTATGATCTGGCCCTGACCTGTATGATCTGGCCCTGAACTGTATGATCTGGCCCTGACCTGTATGATCTGGCGCTGACCTTTATGATCTGTTCCTGAACTGTATGATCTGGTCCTGACCTGTATGATCTGGTCCTGACCTGTATGATCTGGCCGTGACCTGTATGATCTGGCCCTGACCTGTTCGATCTGGCCACGCTTCGCTGTCGTAGGCTATTGAATGAACTCATCTAATATTTTGTGTGCAGTTTAGTGTTGCTGGTCAGTTTGGTGTTGTTGGTCAGTTTGGTGTTGTTGGTCAGTTTGGTGTTGCTGGTCAGTTTGGTGTTGCTGGTCAGTTTGGTGTTGCGGGTCAGTTGGTGTTGCTGGTCAGTTTGGTGTTGCTTGTCAGTTTGGTGTTGCTGGTCAGTTTGGTGTTGCTGGTCAGTTTGGTGTTGCTGGTCAGTTTGGTGTTGCTGGTCAGTTTGGTGTTGCTGGTCAGTTTGGTGTTGCTGGTCAGTTTGGTGTTGCTGGTCAGTCGGCTGTCGATCCAGGCTTCGGTTCACGGCAAGGTGGACCATATCTGTATTATCCCATTGACAATAGTAGTGATTGAGGCCTCTCAGAACATTGCAAAGACGCAATGTGTTCTATGATAACATGTGTTCATATTGTCCCTATGCTGGTTCAAGAACAGCGAATGTAATGATTATTTAAAGTAGCATAACGATGCGTTTCCTGACACGTTTAATTATGTACTTCATTCGTTTTAAATTGAGCATAGCACAGCAGCAAGTATAAATACAGCCAACAACGCAGAGTGGAATAAATGTAGATATAATGGAAATCAAGGAATGACAAGGAGTTATTAAAGGGATAACATTTACAGTTGTACAATCCGACGCTATCTGCCCAAAGTGTGTCAACTGCAACGTAAATACATATGAGCCTGTGAATTTCTAAGCTGTGACTATATAACGCCTGAAAAAAACTGTTGTCTGATTATTTAGGCTAATAGTTATTCTGTTATGAATATACGCTGCCACTACACTATAGATGGGAAAATGTTATCTGTTTTAAACTGGGTGAAATGTAGGTTAAGAGATATAAGTATTTGGTTTTATTTAGACTTGAACGTCGAATAAATATTGATGTTGGGAAAGACAATAATCGTCTTCATGACGCTAGGGAAAAACCTCCATAGGGCAAATGTTTAACTACGTTCACAACAATGTTTTTTTTATAATAGTTAGAGACGCAACACCGTGGCAAAGAATGCAACATCAAATATA
>SDVV010001873.1:0-24363 GCA_016164225.1 Gammarus roeselii
ATATATAATTGAACATGTTTGATTGTCCACCTAAATATGTATCGAACATGCGTGAAAGTATATCACTATAACCCCAGACCTAATATGAAGTTATCATAATGAAAAAGTGTTCGTAATATGATGAAAATGTTAAAAGTATGAAGGATATGTTGAACCGTGTGTCTATATAATATATAAATACGTATAAATAAATCTTGTTACATTGTCCACAGACTAGCCAATTGGAATTCCGTGAACGAATTTGCAGCTATTTGTTCCTTAACTATGAGCTCTGACGAAACTCTGAAAATATCTGCATACGAGGGGATTTAATAATAAATATAGATTTTAGCTTGATGGGGCCACGTACATAGTTTAGGACTCACTAATAAAGAGAAAGATGTCATAATCTACGATATCCTACGGTAACAACATCGAATACATAACAAAATGTGCGAGCATAGAAACCATTGAAATAACAGGAAGGCCTGTGAAACTATATAATACGATATAAAAGGACGCTATTAAAATGAATCCTACACTAACAGCGGTCCTAATATGTACCATCATTTTCTTGCGAACAAACCATTTAAAAATCCCAACACAAAATATACTTTGTTTTACAAAACGTAGTAACAATCAGTCAAAAACTCGTAATGACCGCATCTAGAGATAAGATCGCTAATTGTCATTGATATATTAAGACCACCCACTCTCAACTCCTCCTCCCCTATCCTCCTCCCCTACCCTCTTCCCCTTCCCGGGTGGTCTCTATGTGCCTACAGTAATTAACTCGACCACAAGAGTATTTGCTTAACCCTACAAGTATAATGTTCGAGATATAAAGCGACTAAGTCGGTCACACTAAGAAATAACATACTCCCTAACAATTACAATGACCGAATAAAAAAAAATGCGTTTTCGTCGTTAGAAAAATTTGCCTTTCACGGTACTGTATCCAGGAGCGCATTCAACTTATTGCCAAGGGGGAGCCCTCGACCGAACCCCCAAAAAATTGCGTTTCCGTGAGATATATACTACTGGCAGATGCCCTGTTCTCTCTGGTTATGTCTGCTTCTTCCTTCACAGGTACAGAAGGCAGATGGCCTCTTCCACCTGGTGATGGTAGCGGAACGTATGCCGGAGTCCCTGCTACTGCTCCGTCGCCTACTATGTGCCGACATGGAGGACATTGTTGTCCTAAAGACCAACGCCAGGAAGGATGAGGTGAACACAACAGAACTGATCAATTAACCGCTTTCTTAATGATTGATTCACTCCCTGCAACTAAGCCGTCAGGGAAACATTTGAGACGAGCGATGCATGATATTAAACATGGGTCTACATGCACTGTGCCTGATTTTTTCGCAGTCACTGCCTTTTCACACTTGCTACCTCTTTCTGATTTAACTCCTCATTTTCTCTCTCGTATAAGCTTTGCTCACACTCGAGTTATACGAGTCAACCCAGCCTCTGCTCTGCACACTTCTGCTGTCACCCGTTCAAAACATCCCTCTACTGCCAAGTGTTGCCACTTTAGTCGCCGTTCCTACGGCCCTTCCATGGTCAAGTGTTGCCTCTTTAGTCTTTGTTCCTACTGTCCCTCTACGGCCAAGTGTTGCCTCTTTAGTCGTTATTCCTACGGTTCTTCTACGGCCAAGTGTTGCCTCTTTAGTCGTTGTTCATACGGTCCTTCTACTGCCAAGTGTTGCCTCTTTAGTCGTTGTTCCTACGGTCCCTCTACGGCCAAGTGTTGCCTCTTTAGTCGTTGTTCATACGGTCCCTCTACGGCCAAGTGTTGCCTCTTTAGTCGTTATTCCTAACGGTTCTTCTACGGCCAAGTGTTGCCTCTTTAGTCGTTGTTCATACGGTCCCTCTACGGCCAAGTGTTACCTCTTTAGTCGTTATTCCTACGGTTCTTCTATGGCCAAGTGTTGCCTCTTTAGTCGCCGTTTCTGCCGCCCCTCTGCGGCAAAGTGTTGCCTCTTTAGTCGCCGTTCCTACGGTCGCTCTACGGCTAAGTGTTGCCTCTTTAGTCACCGTTCTTACGGTCCCTCTACGGCCAAGTGTTGCCTCTTTAGACGCCTCTCTTACGGTATTCGATCCACTCAGTGCTATCCCTCACTGTCTGCTTCATCCCATCCCTTGCCGTCACCGTCAGATGAACAGTCTTTCCCGTCCACGGCACACTCCCCACCGTCATCCAAGACCTGCCCCGAGGCTCACTCCCCACCGTCATCCAGGATCTGCCCTGGGGCCCACTCCCCACCGTCTTCCAAGACCTACCCGGGGCTCACTCCCCACCGTTCTCTAGGATCTGCCCCGGAACCCACTCCCAATTGTCTTCCAAGATCTGCCCCGGAGCCCACTCAGCCCGTAGCTTCCCAATCCGCATTTTCTGACGTGTTTTCGCGGACTCGGCACATCTCCATAGTCTGTTAACTATATCGACACTTCAATTATGTTTTTACCGAATTGAGCTTGTAATTAACACAATTTTAAGCAGGCCAAAATTTCGAGAAAAAAAATGCGCAGACAAATGCGAACTGGGCATCCTATTAACCCCATCTCAACCCACTACCACTCTCGACATCCAACCCTCTTCCGCCATCCCCCATTCCAGCCCACTCCTCACCGTCCTCATTCTAGTCCATTCCCGTCGTCCCCAGCCCACTCTACGCCATCCTCATCTCGGCTCACTCCCGTCGTCCCAATGACCCTAGCCCACTCCACACCGCACTCATCCCAGCTCAATCCCGTCATCCCCATCCCAGCCCATTCCCCACCATAACCATCCCCGCCCCGTTAGCAGCTGTTCCGACAACTGTACTTCAGCCGGAAAGATTATCCTCGACTGTTGTTCTTCTTGTAATAATACTTGCGTTTGTACCTGCTTATGCCGTTGGAGTTTGTTGCGCGCCCACTGACGCATGTAGCGTCAGCCATTGTGTTTGTTTACTGCTCTTTGTGAATTCAGTGGCACTAGCTTTATAGTGTTTAGTGCTTAGATTGAAGAGGAGTGAAATTGTATTTCAAACACTCGGAATTTCAAGCACTCGGTCGATGAGTATCGGGCACATCAAGGTCGTCGTCGAAGATATTGACGATTTTTACCTTTTTAGCTATTGTGTTGGTGGAGCTCGTTGTGTGATCAACTGAGGGGCCTTCCTCCCTCGCAGAGTTCACCTAGGCAACGATATGTTCGTTACAAGTTAGAACCACTCTTCTATGTTACGGGAGTGGTCGTTAGGGTGCAACAGTGTTGCTGCTGAGAGGGGATGTTGACGTCTTCTTAGCGATTTGTGTTGACGATGTATGGGTATCGTCTAAGTGATTGGAGTTCTTTATAGATTTAACTGCGCTGTCAAAATCAAAATAAGTTGGATTTTTTTATGCTAGATCGGAATTGCTTGTTTCAGCTCGACTTCGCGGTTGTTTTGTATCGCAGTCATTTGCTTTTGGTCGATGTGGTTTGGCCAGTCACGGTCGCCTGCCTCGTGGGGACATGAACCGTGATTACTGAGGCTGAAAGGCTTTGCATTCATATTATTTCGTGCTCACTGGCGCACCTCCGACAGAGTTGGGGTGTGTCTGGCTTCGTGCTCACTGGCACTCCTCCGACTGAGTTGGGGGTGTGTCTGGCTTCGTGCTCACTGGCACCCCTCCGACTGAGTTGGGGTGTGTCTGGCTTCGTGCTCACTGGCACCCCTCCGACTGAGTTGGGGTGTGTCTGGCTTCGTGCTCACTGGCGCACCTCCGACAGAGATGGGGTGTGTCTGGCTTTGTGCTCACTGGCGCCCCTCCGACTGAGTTGGGGTGTGTCTGGCTTCGTGCTCACTGGCGCACCTCCGACAGAGTTGGGTTGATTTGATTTGGGCCTCATTGCCACCAAAACCTCAACGTGAGTGAGTTTTGGTGTGTCTGGCTTTGTGCTCACTGGCGCACCTCCGACAGAGTTGGGGTGTGTCTGGATTTGTGCTCACTGGCGCACCTCCGACAGAGTTGGGGTGTGTCTGGCTTCGTGCTGACTGGCACACCTACGACAGAGTTGGGGTGCGTCTGGCTTTGTGCTCACTGGCGCCCCTCCGACTGAGTTGGGGTGTGACTGGTTTCGTGCTCACAGGCGCACCCTTCGACTGAGTTGAAGTGTGTCTGGCTTCGTGCTCCCTGGCGCACCTCCGACAGAGTTGAGGTGTCTGGCTTTGTGCTAACTGGCGCACCTACGACAGAGTTGGGGTTTGTCTGGCTTTGTGCTCACTGGCGCATCTCCGACAGAGTTGGGGTGTGTCTGGCTTCGTGCTCACTGGCGCACCTCCGACAGAGTTAGGTTGTGTCTGGCTTCGTGCTCACTGGCGCACCTCCGACAGAGTTGGGGTGTCTCTGGTTTTGTGCTCACTGGCGCACCTTCGACAGAGTTGGGGTGTGTCTGGCTTCGTGCTGACTGGCGCACCTACGACAGAGTTGGGGTGTGTCTGGCTTTGTGCTCACTGGCGCACCTCCGACAGAGTTGGGGTGTGTCTGGCTTCGTGCTCACTGGCGCACCTCCGACAGAGTTGGAGTGTGTCTGGCTTCGCGCTCACTCGCACACTTTCGTACAGAGTTGTATGTGTCTGGCTTTGTGCTCACTGGCGCACCTCCGACAGAGTTGGAGTGTGTCTGGCTTCGTGCTCACTGGCGCACCTCCGACAGAGTTGGAGTGTGTCTGGCTTCGCGCACTTTCGTACAGAGTTGTATGTGTCTGGCTTTGTGCTCAATGGCGCACCTCCGACAAACTTGTATGTGTCTGGCTTTGTGTTTACTGGCGCACCTCCGACACAGTTGTATGTGTCTGGCTTTGTGCTCACTGGCGCACCTCCGACAGAGTTGGGGTATGTCTGGCTTCGTGCTCACTGGTGCACCTCCGACAGAGTTGGGGTGTGTCTGGCTTCGTGCTCACTGGCGCACTCCCGACAGAGTTGGGGTGTGTCTGGCTTCGTGCTCACTGGCGCACCTCCGACAGAGTTGGGGTGTGTCTGGCTTCGTGCTCACAGGCGCACCCTCCGACAGAGTTGGGGTGTGTCTGACTTCGTGCTCACTGGCGCAACTCCGACATAGTTGAGGCGTGTCTGGCTTCGTTCTCACTGGAGCCCCTTTGACAGAGTTGGTGTGTGTCTTGCTTGCAGTATTTGATGATGTGGCCGTACCCAAGACATTTATTGCACATCGCATGTAACATCGCAACTAGGTAAGTTTTGCTTGTTCTTCAGGAATAATCTTTTGCCAAGCCAGCTAAACCAACGCCCGAAGGTCAGTTGTAGGGAGGTGGCAAGAAGTGAAAATGATTCGTATAGGGACATTAAATGACCGGTGCTGTTCAACGGTTACTTTGTGTTGGTCAATTTGACATATACAAAGTAAGTTTTTTTGTTTAATGCCGCGGTACTTCGTTTGAATTTTACGTGGGTCAGATATTTCAATCCCTGTCTGCAGACGCTTTCCGGTTTACATCCTAGTGGTTACAAGAGTGATTTTCTCGTGATGAAAGGACTTATTGGGGGAGCTGATTGTCTTGCACTGCTATGTATGAGCGCTGTAAGAGAGTTGGTAGGTAGGGAATGGTGCTGATCCTTTTTCCTGAGTGGGAGGGTTACAGGGGAGGAACGGGGAAGGAATGCATCAAGGCTATTGTCTCTCGTCGACCGAGGTAGTATCGTCGAGGCAGGTACAAGGTTTACAGCTACACGGATATGGTCAGCCCCAACAACAACGCAACAGAAGGCTCTCAGCTATGCGGTCTAGGTCAATTACAGTACATTTTATTTATTCAAATGTCTCACCCCCGCCGGAGCCCCAACGCGAGCAACGTCAGGCTCCTCCGTAGGGCACGAAGATCACTGACTCCGGCAGGCTCGCAAACCTCCGTGTGCGAGAAAAACAAAGTTGTTAAATCAGAATAATTGGAAAATTTCAGCTGTGGCACTGCCCTACGGGGGAGTCTGCATTAACTTCGCGTTGGGACTCCGGTGGAACATGGAAGCAACTACTACTACTCCTACTTCAGCCGTGGCACAAGCGCACGCTCGTGCGCACAAGATAAAGACTTAGACGAAGCGAACCCCTACTTCCAATCATTTAGAACTGAAGAGTAATATGTACGCTTGCTAGTGCGTACAGATAATAACGTCGAAACTAGTACAAGGTCTACAGATACACGGATCAGATCAACTCCGACAGCAACACATCACAAGGTTTTTAGCTACGCGGTTTAGGTCAATTACAGCACACTTTCGAAGTTTACAAGATTTCCAGCTAGGCGGGACAGGTCGGTTCCAAAAATTCACATGGTCCGCGCACGCACCAGCGAGCACAGACTGAAAAAACACCAGTTCACAAAAATAAAAGCAAGAAGTCTCGCACTTATGCCCTTGAATTATTTAGGATGACAAAATTGTGAATCGTGAAGAGGAAATAAAAGGGAAAGGAGTGGCACAGAGGTTCTCCGGGCTTCAAAAAATCTCAGGGGGGTCCCGTAGTGTTCCAGGAGGGTCACTAAATCCTCCCGGTCCCCAGAGTCCCCTCAGTTTTCCAAGTCCTCCGGGTCCCCCAAGTCTCCACTCATCTTGACTCATCTCGACTCGTCGACAACCACCTCGACTTGCCTCAACTTGTCTCGACACGCCTTAACCAGCCTCGAACCGCATCTCCCCCTCCGCGTATGTTCACCGGGGGCTGAAAAACTGCTCAGGTTAATGACATCACACACGTATTGTCTAAGGGGATGGGGTTTGCAGGGTAGGAGCGAGGTCCTTCGAGTCCCAAAAGAGCCCGATGTCTCTCTGAGGGTAACCTAAGTCCCCCGAGTCTCGCGGGCTCCTCGAATTCCCTCGTCTCCGCCCATCTTGGCTTGTCTCGACTCATCTCGACCAGTCTTGACTCCTCGCTCCCAACTCGACTCGCCTCAACTTGTCTCGACTTATCTCGACGCACCTCGACCAGCCTCAACGCGGCTTTCCTCCTCTGCGACAGTAATCCGTGGACTGTGATAACTAATTTTTTTATTCAAGCATTTCATAGACATACATTTTTTTGTGTATATGTTTTACAGCGTGTGGAGGGGGAAGCAGAGGTTCCAGGGTTCAGAGGGGTCTCAAGAGGATCTTAAAGTTTCTCAACGGGGTCCCAAAAGGTCTCAAGAGTATTCCAAAGGGCCCCAAAACGGTCCAAGTGGGTCCGCTAAATCCTCCTGGTCTTCCAAGTCCATCGGGTTCCCGAATCCTCCGGGTCCCTCGAGTCCTGAAGGTCCCGCGAGTTCCCCCCCCCCCTCCCATTCCCCGAGTCACCTAGTCTCAATTAGCCACGGTTCGTCTCGACTCATCGCCTCCCCCGTCGACTCGTCTCCACTCGCCTCGACCTGCTTCGACTTGCCACGACCTGCCTCGACTCGCCTCGTCCCCTCTACGCACAGTGCCATTCAAGTCGTTCACACTCTAAGATCAACATCAACATTATTCCACCATTTAGCCCTCAAAACGCCTAGCTGTGCTTGGACATTTATTAGGCGCCCGGGAGAGTGCCAATTCTCCCACCGTAGGTCTCATTATACGTAATTAAATGACCAATGCAAAATTGATCTCCATGAAAAAAGAACACGGATAAATAATACAGCCACGAAATAAATACTAAATACTGAAATAAAGTGTTAATGATCTTTAAATTGAATAATCATTCATCCACCCTAACGGGAACAGTGAACATCTTTGTCTTCCATACGTGACAATTTTTTCATGTGCCCGTATTTCTGGCAGTTATAACAACGCATCTGACGTGGGGCGAAGGCAGTAATTTTGTTTTCAGAGTCAAGAAAAGGTTGGTCTACGTATTTTGGTAAAGTAGGACAGTTACATTTTAGCGAAACGACCGTAATGGTGTTTCTTTTTGGTGTTAAGATTTCTGCAATTTTTGCTTCGTCCACACAGTCCTCGTATTGTACAAGTCCGGTGATAAATTCATCAGCCTGCTCCTCCGGGAGATTAGTGATAGAAATCAAGCCTGAACTCTTGGAGTAGGTTGGATGGCTTCTAGTATATGTTGGTCTTGGAGAGAGTAATATAAATCAAACCTGAACTCTTGGAGTAGGTTGGATGTCTTTTAGTATATGCTGGCCTTGTAGAGTAGGGTGTCACTGTGAAGCTTTGTGGCTACTTTAATGGCATAGGTTTCTTGGCCTCAGGTGCTGGTGTCTAAAACAGGTCGGCCGGTAGTGGAACCCAGTCATTCTCGTCAAGTGTATGGACAAACGTCCAGTCTGTCCTTGGTGTTGAATGTAATTTTCAAGTGTTCAGGAAATTGTGGACCATCACAGCACAGGCTGCGTTGGTCAAATCAATTTTTTTTTGCTGTTCGTTTGGAGTGGTTTGGGGCTGGGGGGAGGGATGTCAGTGAGGTTACCAATGAGGGCAGAGGTGGGAGCACACGCGTAGGTCTCAGGTTCTTAGTTTAGTAGTCTCTTTCTCAGCTCGTTTAGATGGAGGACCACATTTGAAAGATAATCCTCGAGGTTTGAGAGACGTTCGTCAATCGCACTGAAACCTACCGACCTTTCTGTAGTTTGCAGCTCGGGGCGGCCCGCTAGTCAGTTAAGCGTATTTTCTACTTCAGGTTCGCCGATTGCTAATTTCGTGACGCTATCATTGTTTTGGAATTTAGCACTGCGGAGGGGTTATCAGCCCTCTTCTTAGGAGTTTGTTCTTGCCCATTATTCTACCCCCCGTTTCACCCGGGGTTTCGGGCGACTGATAGTGAAACCTCTCTGTAATGATTTAATTGTATGTGTTTCAATATAAACATCGTTTTACCTAAATCTAAACTAAAACCAAGGTTTCATTTTTCCTCGTTTTTATTTGGTTCGAGTTCATTATTATATACAAGTCAAACCCCTGCGTTAGTGAGGGGGTCAACTCTTCGTGCCCCAAGGGGCAGTGTCCCCATAAACTGAAAGGAGGGAAGGTGTAGGGCCAAGTATACTTTGCAAATAAAATGCAGCAAAAACTTACACACACAAAGAAAGAACTAAATATTGGTGGTCAACAAAGACACCACCGGAAGGAGGGTGAACTGGGAATAACTGGGGGTATATATTTTGAGGTTTTAATTGCTATCGTCTAAAACAATGATGGTCGATCTTTTCGAAGTTGAAAAGATTCAACTTATCGAGACAATGATTTGTTTCTGAGCGTTGCTCGTCTCAAAGCGACGAACGGCACCTATTTTGGAAAACTTCTATACACTGAAAACTTTGAAACTTTTTGCTGTAGACTGCAAGACCATTATGCGATGGCATGCTCTACCAGTATGCGATGGCATGCTCTACCAGTATGCGATGGCATGCTCAACCCGTATGCGATGGCATGCTCAAGTATGTACAGTCTGTTCATGGGAATTAGTGTTTTATCGCTTCCCGTGCCAAATAATAACCGAAAACACCTTTTATAACTCAGGTTGGTCCCTAGTTTGTGCTGGGGCCTTCAACCTAACGCTTGCTTGCTTTTTTGTGATATTTGACATTTAACGTAGTTTAAAGTTGGTAAAGCCGGTCAAGAGGCCTTCAAAGGTGAGCACCCTGGCACCCGGCGCGAACCAGGGGGCCGATGAGGAGCAGAAAGAAACCTCATTTAGGAGGGACCAGCATCCCCTCCAGAGTACGAAGACCAAAATTCCAACGGCTAAGAACGTCAGCCTCTCCAAGATGACCAGCGCCACATCAGGCGAAGATGACCGGAGAGACGATCGTATCGACGAGTTAACCAGGAACGTCCAAGAAATCAGGAATCTACTAAGCTAAGCGACCGGCCACACTGAGCAGGAAGCAGAAATTCTTGTCGCAAAACCTAGCACAATAAACGACCGTCTAACGAGGCTCGAGGGCCATTTTCTCCATATCCATGAACTAGTAGAGAACCAACAAACTAAAGAACCCGCAACTTACGCAAGTGCCTCTACCTCTACGTCCGACGACAACTTCGACGACTCTCCACCCCCCAAAAACCCCAACCGAGCTTCGAGGGCTGCAAGGAGGAAGCAATACACGGCATTTAATGAACACAACTTGTTCAACAAGTTGTGTTTATCCATGTTGCTTGACGGACTTCGGTAACTCCGTAATCCTCAGCTAGACCTTCAGCGAAAGCACCGAGGTCGGTTGTAGGTGTGTAACGGGAGGTTGGTATCGTTGAAGGACTGATGTATTTCAACTGTAACTTTGAATTTGTTTATGTGGGTAATCTTTTTTATAGCGTTACTTTATTCACATTCGACGACGTAGACCAGATATTTTTTTCATTGTCGTTGAATTTCTTTCGGTTTTCCTCCAAGGTGTTCGGTGAGTGACTTCATCATTATAAATGGATTAGTTGAAAAGGCAACTTTGCTCGCACCACTTTCGGTAAACGTTATGAAGAAGTGGGTGGGAAATGGTGCCGGTCTCCTCTCTCGGGTAAGAGGGTCATTCTGCAGCAGTCAGAGCTCGGTTGGGGTTTTTGTGGGGTGAAGAGTTATCGAAGTTGTCGTCGGACGTAGAGGTAGAGGTACTCGCGTAATTTGCAGGTTCTTTAGTTAGTTTGTTCTTTACTAGTTCGTGGATTTGGAGAAAAATGGCCTTGACATGACCCTCGAGCCTCGTTAGACGGTCGTCAATTGTGCCAGGTTCTGCGGCAAAATCTTCTGCTTCCTGCTCAGAGAGGCCGGTCGCTTGGCTTAGTAGATTCCTGATTTCCTGGACGTTCCTGGTTAGCTCGTCGATGCAGTCGTCTCTCCGGTCATCTTCCGCTGAGGGGGCGCTGGTCATCTTGGAGAGGCTGACGTTCTTGGCCGCTGGAATCTTGATCTTCGTCACTCTGGAGGGGGTGCTGGTCCTTCCCGGATGGAGCTTCCTTCTTCCCCCTATTGAACCTCTAGTTCACTCCAGGGGCCAGGGGGCTCACTCTTAAAGGCCTCTTGGCCGGCTTTACCGCTTCTAACGTTAACGTTAATTGAACACTTTGCAGTCAAAACGAACGTGCAGTTTAAGGTCTCAGCACAAACTAGGGACCAGCCTTTGGTGTCTAAGGGGTTCTCAGTTATTTTTTGGCACGGGAGCGGTAAAACACAAATTCCTCGAAGCAAACAATTAGCATAAACCCTCGTCCTCCCAAAAGAGCACTCACAGCTAAGACCGCAGCAATTACATCAGACCGCTTTCTACCGAAGGCGGACACTCCCGTGAACACTCTCGACCAGGAACTCCTGGCAAACTCAAAAATGCGAACACCACAAAAGCTCCAGCAAATCACGCGACCACTCAAGATCATCAAGGTTTGAGTGTGAACAGCCTTCAAAATGAACACCAAAATACTTCAGTGGAACTGCCAGGGACTCGGAAACAAGAAAGACTCTTAATCGACACTTATAAACCTTTGGTGATGGGCCTCTAAGAGATCAAACTACGAGAGACTGCCACCTTCAGAATCTCCCAATATATCATACACCGCAGCGAAGACCACACCAACGTGACTGCTCACGGCGGAGGGGCACTTATGATCCACCAAGGCGTACCTCATCTCCCCTTTCCCATGAGGACAGAATTCTACGCTATCGCTATAAAAATATGCGTCTCACGACCAATAACATTGGTATCCATCTACTCTTCACCAAGCCATGACCTCTCGGAAGAACAAACGACGGAACTGTTAAACCAACTGCCCTCGCCAATACTCCTCCTCGGAGACTTCAGCAGCTACCATGAAACATGGGGATGCGTGAGAACAGACCCCAGGGGAGTGATGATGGCTAACACCATAAACACTCACAACCTGGTCCTTCTCAACGATGGACAACCCACCCGACTGACCCCCGAAAGCGAAACTGCCATTGACTTGTACATATGCTCCCCACTCTGGCACCCCAACTCGATTGGGGAGTTTTGCCTTCAACACACGACAGCGACCATAACCCAGTCATCATAACGCTCCTCACCAACCAACCAACCAACCAACCAAGAAACCCTGCCCCACAAGAACTTCGATTCAACTACCGGAAAGCCAGCTGGGCGGAATACTCGGCACACATCGCATGGAGCGATTTGGATGACATTTCCGAAAATATTTTGGAACACGACCTCGTCGTCCAACTATACGAAAAGTTTCAAGCTGCAGCCAAGGCAATCACTCCCCAATATGCCCCTTCAACATTCTTACCGAAACCATGGTGGTTCAGAGAGGTGGAAGAAGCAAAAGATAAGCGAGAAAGGCTATACAAAACCTACCGACGTGCGTGGAAAATGGCAACTGCTGTATATCGAAAACTTCGAGTGGAGAAGAAATGAGAAAGCCGAGCTCAATTAGTCAACACTATGAACCGAAACACCCACACTCTCAGGTGCGGAAAATATTCCGACGTATGCAGGGAAAATCCGAGCGACCTATCAACATTCTTTCAGACGGTGACAGAATTTATTCTTCTCACGGGGAAATCGCAAATAAACTAGCTCAGAATTTAGCTAAACATCGCAATCATCAAACTACACGGCTGCTTCCCAACGGAAAAAGGACTTGCGAGAAAGTGAACATCTTAACTTTACTTCTAGAAACGAAGAGGCCTACAATAAACCTTTCTCCCTCCACAAACTACAGCGCGCCATAGACCATACACGTGAAACTTCACCCAGGCCAGACCGAGTGCACATCAACATGATCAAGAATTTCTCAGATGGCGCCCGTGAGCACTTATTAAAAGTGTTCAATTATCAACACTCTGTATTCAAACTCATTTTTTCCCGATCAATGACGGGAATCTGTTATCCCAATACCCAAACCCTGGGAAATTCCATTGTGACCCACATAATTATCGCCCCATTGCTCTCACCATCGTCCTCTGAAAGACTATGGAATTTGTATTTGTATTTGCTTCCATGTTCCACCGGAGTCCCAACGGAAGACTATGGAAAGAATAATCTACTCGCGCCTTGTCGACTACCTTGAAATGCATGCAGGCCTCAACAGCATCCAGTTTGGCGGCCGCAAGCGCCACTCGACGACGGACCAACTTGTAAGACTTGACAGGCATTTGTCCGAGGGAAACACGTGGTTTCCAAATTTTTCGACCGGGAAAAAGCATACGATACTACCTGGAAATTTGGCATCATGAAGGATCTCCACCGCAAAAGGCTGAGAGGCCACTTACCACGTTACATCCACCAATTCTTGCAAAATCTTACCTTCAGGATTAAGGTCGGCGATACATTGTCACCATCCTATCCGCAAGAAATGGGCGTCCCCCAGGGAAGCGTCCTCAATTTAATTCTTTTTATACTAAAAATCAACCAGATTGCAGACACTCTCCCGCGCGACGGAAGGTTGCTTTCATCACTATACGTGGACGACTTGAAAATAAGCTACAGGCACCCTAGCCTCTTAACAATTCAACAGGAACTCCAGAAATGTCCAAACCTAGTCGCAAACTAAGCCTCCTTAAACGGATTCCGATTCTCGCCCTCCAAAACGGAAAGCATGCACTTTACTAATTTACCCAGCTTACACATAAAACCAGCCCTAACGCTTAACAGCACTCCGTCAGTATACGAGGAATCAATAAAATTCCTCGGTCTTGTGTGGGACCCTAAACTCACATGGCGACCTCATATTACAGCCATGGAGACTCTCTTCAAAAAGGCAACCGGACTTATCGTTTCTGTAACATCCTTAAAATTCGGTTATTCAGAACAATAATACGTTCGCGCATTGACTACGGAGCAGTTGTTAACGTTCAGCAGCAAAAAAACACCCTTGAACCTCTCTCCATCATCGTAAACAACGCCCTGCGTATCACAACCAGCGCGTTCAGTGCCACACCCATCGTATCCCTGAACGTGCTTGCTAACGAGCTTCCTTTTCCGCTTCGGAGAGACAAACTCTCACTACAATACAATTTTAAGACAAGGAGCTACATTAATAGTCCAGCACTCAGCGACGGCCCCAACATTCTCGATAAATGCCTCTTTGCGGCTAAGAAGAACATATGCCCATCCTTTACACTACGTGTGGACAACTTACTGGCCTTCCTGCTGAACATCAGTCGCAAAGCAATCAAACCTTCATTCTTCTATCGAATTCTTCAAATCAACACACTAACGTGGATCATCAGCCCACCGCTAGTCAACCTAGATCTGCAAAGGTACCCCTAAGCAACAACTCCAAACAACACGTACCGCCGAGAATTTTCGCGGATACTAGATGAACAGTACTCTGAGCACCGCCATATATACACTGACGGCTCCAAAACATCGGACGGAGTGAGAGCTGCCGTCGTAGGCGAAGGGACCTCGCGTTCGGCCACCCTACCCCAAGAGGCTCTTGTATTTTCTGCAGAGCTGCACGCACTCGAATTGGCCATCTCCATTACAAAAAGTTACCACCTCCCCAAATATGTTATATTTTCAGGCAGTCTGAGCGTTCTCACCCAGCTGAAAATTCTGCACTCCGATCACCCTGCTCTTCGAAAAATGCAACACGACCTATTCGCAAAGCCTGAGTTCTGCTGGATACCTGGACACATGGGAATAAGAGGGAACGACCGCGCAGACTCCCTCACTAAACGGGTGTCTACCCAGCATGAACAATTCATCTCCACACATTACCGAGACTGGTTCCCAGTCATCAACTCAACTCACGTAAAACATCACGATGGAATAAATCTTGGCAACAGAGTGGACAAAAAATGTTTGCAGTTAAACCATCCGTGGGAGAGTTGGACACCATATTTTTTAAAAGGGGAGACCAAGTGTTCATCAACCGTTTACGCACGGGACACACGTGGAAAACCCACAATCACCTAATGGACGTAGACATGGGACCGGATGCACCACCATGCCTCTGTTGCCACCAAGTGGCAATCAGTATGAAACACTTACTTATGGATTGTGATGCACTCGCAGCAGCCCGACGAGCCCTCGTGAGCCCCCCGTGCAACCTGCAACGCCAGCTTACAGAAACAGTATGTCAGCAAAAAATTGATCGCTTTGGGAAACATACCGGACTTAATTTTGAACTGTAGCTCAACTTCGCGCACGAAGCTGTGCAGAATCGACGGATCTTCGTGCCCTACGGAGGAGCACTCATTGACTTCGCGTTGGGCTCCGGTGGAAAACTTAAAAAAAAAAGTCTGCCTGTTGATTATGATGCTGCCTCTGCGCAAAATTAAATTTCTGCACTTTTTCAACCTGTCCTGATTTTTAAATAAGTGTCTAATTTTTACATTCTTTATGGGACCATAAATTAATAGGGTCAAGTTTAGATGCTGAAATTTTGAGAAAGAACACAGAAAATATCATAAAATGCCCCTGGAACGGGACTTTCCCGCAATTGAACTTCTTCAGTGTTTAGATAAACTGGGCAAATTCACCAGAAACTGCCTTATATTGATTGGAAACCACTCAGACGCAGCGAGCAGTGTGGAGCGAGCAAACAACAATTTGATGATGTACTGCCGCAGATGTGTTTAAAACATGTTCTCAAAGTAATAAAAAAAATGTAAAAAAAAATCTTCAGGCAGAACAGCGCTCCTGAAAACAAGAACAATGAAATAAAAAAAATCGTATCAGAGTAGGAAACACTAGTGGATTTGAAAAACTGAATGAGGCAATTGAGCAGTAAATTCAAGATTCGCATGCCCGAGAGAGGAAAGAAAATGAACATGGAGCTTTTTCAAATATCCCTGAAAAAAACAAGTACTTCATTGTTCAAGCTTCGGAAGTTCTTGACATCCACAACAATAAATTTGAACATTAATTGATGAAGCCGGTCGACTGATGGATGAAACAAAGACCAGGAGGGAATTATTGAGTAGGCTCTTCCAGGGAATATTAAGTGTTCCAAAGAGCATCCTGCCAAAAAATTGAAGCAGCCTCAGAAAATTCTTTGATGAATATTATCAATGACATCTCTAACATTATAGCAGCTCTTGATGACAAAGGCAGCAACAGCGCGCCCACACCAGACGACATCAGAGCTATTCTGTTGGAACTAAGCAAGCCAGTGCTGGCCATGCCATCACAGATGCTGCGGCAAAACCACTACACACCTCAGATTTCCCACAAGCAATGAAGCATGCTGTCATCTCCTCTCTAGCAGTAGGTGATAGCCTCTGAAGCCCATCAAATTAGAGACCGGTATCCTTGACATAACTCGTAATCAAGGTATTCGAAAAAAAACTGGCACAACTCCAAGAAACATGGAATCAAAAGTAAGAGCAGCATGTTAACCCAACTACTGAAGCACTAGGATGAAATAATATACGCATTGAAAGACAACTAAACTGCAGATGTGAATCATCAAGATTTTCTAAGACTTTTGAAAAGGTAAACTACAACAAAACTGCATAAGTCTGGCATTCAATGAAATGATTGTGAAGGGATAACAAAATCCTTCGAGACAGAGCCCTCCGTGTGGTAATGAACTGTGAAACTTCCTTACCGGTGGAAGTGCTTAGTGGGGTCCCACAAGGTACTCTGCTTGGCCCGCTGTATTTGTTTTAAATTATTGTCAACGGCCTGAGCCTAAACCCAACTTTCATCAGTGTTTTGCTTTGCAGATGATACAAAAGTGCCAGGCATAGTGAGGGGCCCGAAAAATGTAGATAATATTGAAGCGGATCTGAAGGATATTGTCGAGTGGTCTCATGAAAACGACACGCCATTTAACAAATTTATATTGAATCACTAAGTTATGGAAGAAATACTAAATTCTTCAATGAGGCATACTACTCAAGCAATGACATTCATTATTGCGGAATTAAGGCTTATGAATGCAGAACAACGCTTCATTCGATTAACGAGTATCATATAAAGGTTAAAATAGTGCCCGACGATTGTTCTTGGGCCATGAAGACCATTCTATCATGATATACCCACTTCAATTAGTTGCTGTAAAAATAACTCTTCACTCAAGCGCACTGCCATCAGGCAAACGAGGCAGCAACATGGAAATGATTATGTCGATGCACGAGAAATGAGCATCGCCACAGCTGGTGGTCAGATGGCCGCTACGCTGTAACCCGTCGTATAGCAAAACAACTCCAGATTTCCGAGTAAGTGAAGTCATCGTCAAACTGGTTTTCTATCCAAATCAACTTTGCAGAGGCTTCTGTCGGCAAAGAACAACGTTTGTCAAAGAGTGTGACCGGGTATTGTTATCCACCTCTTTCGGCCTCCGACAAGTTTAGATTAGAATATCCGTGATTTCTAGCGCGATAGAAACAAATTGTGTCTAGTGCCGAATGTCAAATCAGTGGTGCAATATGCTATCATCAGTCTCTGAGAGGGTATTCATACGGGAGACAATAGTTATCGGTGCCTGTTTGCACAGACATCGTTTTACGACTTGGTAACTTTTGATCGGCTGTTGTGAACGCAAGCCAATCGGCAGCTGCCACGAAGCGAAACGTTGTTCACGCAGGCCCTCACCTCTCCCGTGTGAATGGGCTCTGAGTAATTCCAGTCTCCTCCAGTTAAAGGCTCAGCAGCTCTTAGACGTCTCCACCGCCGCTCTCCTGAGGAAACGTCTCGCTGCTGACTACCTGCTCTACGACCACTTCACAGCAAAGTTCGAGCGCCTCGTGGAAGCCTACGGCAAACAGCAGATGTTGCGGGACCTCGCAGAGTACGAACACGTGTCACTGCAGCAGCAGCTGGACTGCGGATTCATCAAAGTAAATGGCGAGGACTTGGCAGATGTGCCCGGCTATCAGAAGAAGAAGGTGAGGTACCTATGCCTAGCCGGATATGCCTTTATGCTACATCAGAGTATTTGAGTTCTTAACAAATGAAATCGACTCGCAAGAACGATTCGTACGCTGGTTTGAGATGCGGATCCAGTCGAGGAGTCTAAGTAACGAACGAGTCGCTCATTCGCCCTCTTCATTGATCAGTGCTTGACATGACAGCTCGTAGGATAGTTTAAAAGTTGTCTCAATCTTGCCGACGCTAGATGCACACTCTGTAGAGTCATCAAGCAACGCGCCTTCACGTGCCAACAATCTAATGGTCTTGGTCTTTCTCCCTCAGATAGCCAGCTACGTTGCCCAGTCCATAGCACCCTCATCATCCTGGTCTTTCTCTCGTAGGTGGTCAGTTACCTCGTTTACTCTACAGCACATTCCTCATCCTGGTGTTTCATTCGCAGGTGGTCAGTCACGTTACCGAGTTCACAGATCCCTCATCATTGTCGTCTTTCTTCTGCAGGTGGTCGGTTACGTCGCCAAGTCCACAGCCCTCTCATCTTTCTCCTGCAGGGGGTCGATTACGTTGCCGAGTCTACAGCACCCTCGTTTTCTCCCGCAGGTGGTAACTTACGTCGTATAGTCCACAGCTTTCTCATCATTCAGATCTTTCCGCAGGTGGTCGGTTACGTTGCCGAGTCCACCGACCCAATCTGTGCCGCAATCATCCGTCCAGAGATGAGGTACCTTGACCTCCTCAGAGGACGACAGACTAAACGTGTCCTGGAGGCCCTCATGAGTCGTGCCTTTGCCAGCAACGCCATTTCCAGCGTCGGGGGTGACGAGGAAACTAACAAGGGACCTCCACTCAAACTCGACATGCCACCAGAAATGTACCAGAGAATGGACCACGACAGTATACTGAAATTATTCCAGCAAATTAACGCAAAGAACAAAGAGTGAAGCAGGATTCATTTATGAATTAAAGGGGACACAACTGTCGACAGGGAGTCGGTCACGAAAAAGTTTCACAACACGGCTTTCCCGTTAAATCGAGGGCTTATCTGAAAGTTTACTAACACAGCGGAGGTCAACACAAAATCGTGTCACTGACTGCTATGAAGTTAGGCAAGGGGCTCACTTATAACCACGAATATAATTGCTCAATCATTGCTTTGAGCATAATATTGAAATTATTTTTCTGTCAGTATACATTTTAAATTCCACAATGACGAGGACGTGGCTATTCTCTAATAGGGCAGCAGGAGTGGTCGCTCGGACAAGAGTGTACGCCTATCACTACAGTGACTGCTGGGATGGGTCAACCCAATCACTGCAGGAATCTGTTTCTGAGTGCATGGGTCACCCACCACTCTCTGTAACGCAGGGGCTTAGCTAGAAAGGGGACGATGAGGGCGGCCGACGCGTCGAAGGACGGAAATATGAAGGAAACCATGGTGAACGTCTGAAGAGTCCGGTTTTAGAACAGTCCATCCAATGGAAAGGTTGTCCCTCCACTTGTGGAAATTTTGGCTACGCTCTTATTACCGGTAAATTTGGTGGATTAGTTTGTGCCAAACCAGTCTCGTTGTGAGCTGCACACGACACGCAACTGCAGTAGCTCTTATCCTATAAGTAGTAGCTCTTATCCTATAAGTAGTAGCTTTCATCCAATATGTAGTTATCACTCGACCGATCCTCTCTCGCAAGCTGCGGGTAATTGTAGAGGTATGGGACTTAAGTAGGACTTACAGCTACTCCATCCAATCTCTTTCCCAATTTCATTTCCCAAATTGGATAAGGCCGACTCACCTTCATCGGAGCTGCAGCCTTTGTAAGCTCCCCCGTACGGCGTGACCCCCATTTTTAGGAGTTAGTATACGTTTTACTAGTCGGACCCTTCTGCGTTTAGGTTTAGATTATGAATGTGCATGAACGTTTGGGTTCAGAATGGTGACAAGCTGGATGTCAAATTTTGGTCATCCCCGGACGCGAGTATCGCAATACTGCCAACCACGCATGCGGTTATTGAATGGCATCCGCGTGGATGCAGGAAATGCAATGAAATAAATAAAGCAAATTAGAGACTACAAAGGACTCATCTCCACCGTAGACCAGACATGAATATCAAACGCGGCGTTACCCGTAGAGCGCGACGTTGATCAACCCACATAGATTCGCACACAATGTGCAAAAACATAACTATCGAAATAAAAATGGATAATTTTCAATCGTGGTATGTATGCACGCCAGTGCGTACGGGAATCATGATACATAGTAAATAAGATGAAGTATTTATAAGTAGCTCTCTAAACAGACCCACGTTTCTGTATTTTTTGATATGTATACCGAAGTACATTTAGGGGCGAAATAATTATATCGTTGGTATTGTTATTTAACATTTACACAGTTTAGTTTAAACTGCTATATTTAACGAAAGCGATCAAGTTCTTCCTTTAGGTGAGGTCAGTGAGTAGGCTTTGTAGCGTGAAAATGTGATTTAAGGAAACTCGTCGAGCGGCCACGAGTGATTTGCACTTCACTAGTAATCGCTTCACACCGATTACTGCCTGGTGGCCCTCACGACATGGTGGCATGAATGGTGCCAATGTCTGCTACCATTAGATGGTTATATGGTATTCCGGTGTCCTGTGCACGTGAAGTTGATGAATATTTGGTCTCTTCTATTGAGGGTTTGAATGAAAACATTATCTGTCCTCTTTGAAGCCACATATCATTTTATTAGGATTTTGTACGGGAGTTTATGATTAGAAATCAATCTCGGTAATGTATGGTGATACATTTTATTTGATGGGTGGACCCCAGTTTAGCTGGTTCCCGCGTGACCCATGATCCAGCAGAGTTCTTGCGTGACCCATGGTCCAGCAGAGTTCTTGCGTGACCCATGGTCCAGCAGAGTTCCCGCGTGACCCATGATCCAGCAAGTTTCCGCGTGACCCATGATCCAGCAGAGTTCCCGTGTGACCCATGATCCAGCAAAATTCTACTGCTTGACCTGTACCGGACATTGTAAAGAGGACGTGTTGTTTTGTACGTAATGAGAAGTTTTAAGCCGAATGATGGCACTCAAACTGTCGAAGAGAAGACATGTTTTGGGAGACTATTTGTTTTGATAGTTGAGATGGCTATTTCAATTAGATTAGGGTGCGTATAACTCTGCACTGAATTAACTCTCGTGATAAGGTAGCCGACCGTGAGGTTGCCCGCACATAGCAGCAGCTCCTGCTCCGGCGACGATTTTGAGCCGTCGGTGTCAACATTGCGGATATTTAGGGTAGGTTCCTCGAGCAGTCTCAATAATTTTTGGCAGTACATAATGGTGGGACTAATTTCTTCATGGAATATTTATAAATCTAGGTTAGTTAATCTGTACTCCAAAAGATTTTTTTGCTTCTTTCACCAGCGACACGGGGGAGTCTGCATTAACTTTGCGTTGGGACTCCGGTGGAACATGGAAGCAACTCCTACTACTACTACGACTACTACTTCACCAGCGACGAATATAATTCTCATCAGCTCTATGATGCACTCATCAGCTAATCATCTTAGTGCAAAATACTTTTAGAACTTTTCAAATATGATAAGGCTCGTTTTCCTCTCATCATTTTTTTTGTACTTACTCTTTGTATTCCACTCTATTTATTTATTATTTATCATTTGCTTCCATGTTTCACCGGAGTCCCAACGCGAAGTTAATGCAGACTCCCCCGTAGGGCGGTCTATTCCACTCTAGTCATTCAATAAACAAGAATTATAAGACTATAGACGAAATTTGACTGGTTTCGTCTTATCCGTGTATGTATCATGGCTACCAATTTTCCGTGCGTTCAACCCTGGATTATATCGGATTGGGAGACTCATTTCTGGTGAAAACGAGTCCCTTAACTTGATCTATTTGATCACTTTAAGGAATTCGTCTCTCCCAGAGTTCTAGTTTATTGATTTTATCTAACTTTTTATCAGCAATGTAAATATTGTCAGGCGTACGTTGTTTCCATGTTTCATTTTACAGCTAATATCTGTTAATTTGAATAGCTATGTTGTAACAGGCGGCATAAATTGATCACCATACAATTCTTTGATGCTCAAACATTTGATTCGTTGTAATTCAAGTCGGGTTGACGATTAGTCCTCTCGTAATACTGTGACTGTATACTCTTGTAATACTGTGACTGTATGCTCTCATAATACTGTCACGGTATGTTCTCGTAATGCTGTGACGGTATGCTATCGTAATGCTGTGACGGAATGTTTTCGTAATATTGTGACTGTATGCTCACATAATACTGTCACGGTATGCTCTCGTAATGCTGTGACGGTACGGATGCTCTCATAATACTGTGACGGGATGCTCTCATAATACTGTGACGGTATGCTCTCATAATACTGTAACGGTAAGCTCTCGTAATACTGTGACGGAATGCTCTTGTAATACTGTGACGGTACGCTCTCGTAATACTGTGACGGTACGCTCTCGTAATACTGTAACGGTAAGCTCTCGTAATACTGTGACGGTATGCTCTTGTAATACTGTGACGGTACGCTCTCGTAATACTGTGACGGTACGCTCTCGTAATACTTTTATGATTTGATTTGAGCCTCATTTCTCGTAATACTGTGACGGTATGCTATCGCAATACTGTGACTGTATGCTATCGCAATACTGTGACGGTATGCTCTCGTAATATGAGACGGTATGCTTTCATTATTTAGTAAAGCAGCAAATCGAAAACTTGTGCCTTAGTTTGAGTAATGAGCGCTCAGTAAAGCCTTTCATCATTGAATATTTCAGCTGTTGAGAACAAGCAACCTGACTTCGTGGATCTCAACACCAGATCTTAGCACTTATTTAGGAAGTGTGCGGCCACCAGAGCGCGAAGGGTTGCGTAAATTTTTGACCTGTATCATTCTGGACATATGTGCGCTAACACTTTCTAAGCGTTTACTACGATTCCAGATGTTAAGCTCACGAATTTGGCAATGAATGTTCTTTAGGTCGGCAAGCAGACCCGCCGATTTTGACTGCTCGTTGCCCAAAGTATTTTCTATGTACAAAGTATAGTTGTAATAAAGTTGTGCTAGCCTATTTTACAATTCTGATGATACAGTGACAAATTGGAAAAAAGTCTTTAACTATCATACATGGCAATTCATTCAATTTTATTGAAAAATCACTTTACACAACAATTTCAGTTGCTCTGTTCAAATTTTAATACCATAATACATCCGCAACAAAATGCATATACTTTTTAAGTAATAACTTTATTTCATTATCAAACAGAGGCCATAACACAGCCACTGTTCTGAGCTGCGCTCCGAGAAACACTCAATCTTTGTGTATACGGTCATAGGTGTGAGCGGTCAAATGAGTGAACGGTCAAATGAGTGAACGGTCTTGGTGTAAGCAGTCAAATGAGTAACCGGTCATTGGTGTAAGCGGTCAAATGAGTAAACGGTCATTGGTGTAAGTGGTGAAATGAGTAAACGGTCATTGGTGTAAGCGGCCAAATGAGTAAACGTTCATTGGTGTAAGCGGGCAAATGAGTGAACGGTCATTGATGTAAGCGGTCAAATGAGTAAACGGTCATTGGTTTAAGCGGTCAAATAGGTAAACGACCATTGGTATAAACGGTCATTGGTGTAAACGGTTATTGGTGTATTTTTCTATTTGATTTGGGCCTCATTCCCACCAGAGCCTCAACGTGAGTCATAATAGGCTCCCCCGTAGGGCGCGACCGTCGTTGATTCAGGTAAGTTCGCCGGCCTCGCGCGCAAAAATATTAGTCATGTCAAGATGAAGTCGGTACATATTTCAATTGTGGCATGTTCGCGTACTAGCGCGTACGAGAGAGTAAAGGGTTAATGTGTATCTTCGTAAAATGTGTTATTTTTTGTGCGTAATGGGGTGGAGAGACCACCTCTTTTGCACAGGTGTTTGGGGTTTAGACAGCTTCGTATAGTCCGGTGTGTTTGCGAAAGCGATAAGCTTTTTACGGTTGACTGGGTCCGTGAGTAGGCTTTGTAGGTTGCACGGGGGATTTTGGAATGCTCGTCGGGCTGCCGCGAGTGCGTTGCAATCCATCAGTAAGTGTTTCACGCTGATAGCCACTTGGTGGCAACAGGGGCAAAGTGGCGCGTTTGGTCCTATGTCGACATCCAGTCATTGTTGTAAGCGGTCATTGGTGTAAGCGGTCAAATGAGTAAACGGCCATTGGTGTGAACGATCATTTCAAAATATATCATTGCTTCAACGATATTCATATTTTTCTAATTATATTTGAACTGATAATTTGTTTTCATACATAACATTCATTGAAGACACAAGCCACACTGTTATGTTTCTGATGACCGCACAGTAGCAATGCTTCGTGCCTCGGGGTGCATTCCTTCCTAGCTACATTAGCACAACTTGTATTCGCGCTTCGGGGTGCATTCCTTCCTAGCTACATTAGCACAACTTGTATTCGCGCCTCGGGGTGCATCCCTTCCTAGCTACATTAGCACAACTTGTATTCGCGCCTCGGGGTACATTCCTTCCTAGGTACATTAGCACAACTTGTATTCGCGCCTCGGGGTGCATTCCTTCCTAGGTACATTAGCACAACTTGTATTCGCGCCTCGGGGTGCATTCCTTCCTAG
>SDVV010001874.1:0-24361 GCA_016164225.1 Gammarus roeselii
ATATACACCTGATTAGTGAGTCAATCTGAACCCACTTCATTTCTTAATAAATCATGGTCAGAGTAGGAATGCAGAGTGTGTGACCACTTTAACGGTTGCGCCGACGTGTTACGTTATGTTGCATGCAGTTGGACATGTTTGCTGGCTATATTACAAGCATATTGTAGAAACCTTGCTTTCCAACCTAACTCAACTTAGTGGTATGTGTTTTAAACCCACAGGACAACTGTCTGTTTTATAACCCATGGGGTAGAAGTGCGTAATTGTAGGGTACCTACATATTTCCAACCCGCAAGGCAAATACATATTTTGAATAGGCCGCCTTGTCATTTACATTTTGGTTCCTAAACCTTCAAGAACTGCAGCCCTAAGTCAACACACACTATCATATCCCTGCAGGAATCAACAAGCTAATCATGCTCATGCATCACACCATTGAAAATATAGCCAATTCCATCAAGTTCATCCAAATCTAGAGGATCCCACTAGAAATGCAAACAATATACTTCCACTCCACCAAGTCAATCATTCCCCTGGTCCACTGCCTCTGCATGGACTCAGTCTCAGATCCCTCCAATATCCCACATTGCACACACACAAGCAGTAGTACAAGATGGGTCTTATATGAGCAATGAACAAAGACACCATGAAAACAGAACTTTTGACAGTAGAGCAAAGCAGACTGACTACAAGAGTGGAAGCCTCTCATACAACACTCTTTACATGGAGATGAAACTGCAGCCTCAAGTTAACAAGCAGTACCACACTATTGAAATTATGAGCAATTCCATCACCAAGCTGCTCCAATTCAAGACAACCCCTGTATAAATGCATAAAGACACACTTGTTGATGTTCAATGTGTGCTAACTAACTTGGTTCTTGACAGTTGAATGATTGTTTTTTATTACACCATGGGACACTAAGTTTTTTAGCAAAATAACTATATTTGATAGCAGCAGAACTTTCTCCATCATGATAATGGTTTATATATTTTCCTCAAGTTATTAATTGAGCAATGCCTGGTGCACAAAATCTAAACTAGTCTCAGCAGATTCTTCAATAAATTCAGAGTATTTCAAATGTCTAATATTTGAAAGGTAGCTAATTCTGATATAAGTAATTCAAAAATAGTCACAAAGATCTTTTACAGATAATTATAGGGTCTAGAAATGTTGCAATGATCTTGGCATCAACTTTTCCACTCAGCATTCTAGATTTCTAGTGGATTTTGTAAAACTGGCAACCAACACAGACAACAAAGCATGACTCTGGCAAGGCTAAACTTAGGATAGAAAATGCAATAATTTACAATTAAGAATGGAAACAAAAATAAGCTGCCAATGACAGCAGTAACCTTCTGTCAGTAATTTGCCCACTGAACTTTCCTCTAAAACTCATCTTGGCATGTTAGGATAGGTTTAGGTCAAGGTAGGTAGCCCTAGAACATTTTGCTTTTGCACACCTGTCTTCTTTTTAATAATTTTTGTTCATTATGTTACTCAACAACATGTAGCATCAACAGGGGTGATTCCCTGCAATAGGCAACACGGGGTGACTCCCTGCACCCCTCTTTTGGGCACCAAGACGTCGGAAATGTCACTAATTGACAACGGGACTTGAATGAACAGGTCTTTGTTAGTAAGTATCAGCTACTTGTCAAAATTTGATACGCACACAGAATTTATGAAAAATCTCTTAAGTGAAGCTAAGTTTTCAAGTCCCTGATAATTTTGGTTTGAAAAAATCAACGTACTGCAAGCTTCAATGCTGTGACTAGAGTTTTCATTGGATTAGGACCAAATTTGGTGGTGATACTTGAAAAATGTTGTAGTTCCTTGGGTAAGAAAGATTTCATAAAGAAATTTGAACTTTTGTAGATATATATACAAACAAACAACTGCAGGAAATCATCCCAGGCGAAAAAAAATATTGAAGGCAATTCCCCGCACCTATTAAGTTGATAAATATCTTCATTTCTCTTCAATGAAAAGTAATTAAATGCAATTCTTCATGCATATGACATCTGGAAGTGAATGACCCACAATAATGACACCACAGCTAATTTCAAAATGGGCAACTAATTTTATTATGACCAGATGTTTATAACACATGGTGACAAGTCTGGGCCTAAGTGTTGACTTATGTTTAAGGCCCATGAACAATTTTTTTAATCATATTTTCTTATCCAGATGACAATATCTAACTTAGCATGACTTGTATTCATGTTAATGCAGTTTGCTATAGAATTGAAGAAATACAATTTTTACTTGTTTTATCATATTGTTAAAAAGATCATTGTTTTGTAATATTTGCTCATTTACAGATACTTTAGGGTCATAATTAGTTCAGGATGTGGAGAAATGACTTCCAGTAAGGTTAGATTGCAATTGGGAAAAATAATTCCTTCAACAGTCATGTATGACGGCAGCAAAATATGAGCATATTAAAGACCTGTCAGACGCAATATTTTTCATAAAATTTTATTTTAAGCAAATGATATATACTAATATAGGCATCCTCTTTCTATTGGTACTCACAAACCTTTAATTTGCTTTTCAATTATTGATATATGGGGGTGCGGGGAATCACCCCGTTTGGTTTGGGGAATCATCCTTGATTAGAGCCTGTAGCTTGCAGCATGTTTTATTGTAAATAACTATTTTTTGGTTGAAGATAGAATGTTGAAACTTACGGTGCTTCATGATCATAATAGTAGCTATACAGACCGTGGATATGAAGTTTCTTGGCCACATACTTTTTCAGTAGTTTCAAAGTCTGCGGAAAAAATCGGGAAGTCACCCTGGTCAATGCTTATCATGATTACATTCTGCTTGCTTGATGTTTATTGGTAACAAACATTGTAAACAGATGTGGTGATAATGTATTTAAAAATTTCCCACAAAATGCAGATTGAATTCTCAGTAACTTGGATGTCATACTGCAGAAAGGGGTAATTCATGCAAAGATCATAGAGGCTTTTGGACCACAAATATAGCTTGAGAAGATCTTTGAGATAAATTTGATATATTGAGGTATGAATTAGCAATTAACCATATCATTTATAACTGACTGGAAACTAATTTAGGCAGCTTGCAAAATCTTGGTTGCTAATAACGTTACGCAGCAGACTGTATTACATGCTGTTGCAGGTGGAACTGATTTCATGTTGTGTTAATAGCCTTCCACCTGATAACCTAACCAGAAGACAATCATGACAGAGCATGCATTTCAAATTCAGGCTACGTGAAAAATTTGATGAGGGTTACATAATACAGAATATGTTGGACTACACTGTACCACCAGCTTAGTCTAATTACAGAGTTTTCAGAATATTCACTAACCTGCCATATGTAGGATTCAGCCTGGACACTCTCCAGGCCAATGCTGTATCTTTTCATCAATGGATTTGTCAGTCCCCACAAAAGACTGACTAGCATCAAGGACCCAACCATCCACACATGATCCATTGAATTCAGCTAACTGGCCTAGCCTGAGCAAATGATATGCTAACCTGCGACCAATATAAAAGCTGTTGAACCTACCTAGAGAAGAGGACAAGATTCGGAAGGCATTTATCTATTTACTTACAAATAAAATAGCATTATCTCTACCAGATACAAAGAAATTATTATGCAACAAACAGGGCACTGATTTTAATGAAGCGATTGTTATAAAATGACATTTATTTGCAAAATACAAAGAAATCATAACTTGACCCTGTCGATGGAGAGTTCGAGGGCTTGGGTTAATTAGACTACCAGATAGATCGGCCTTTGAATGGTTCGGGCCGGTCTCCCATTGACCAGATCAGCCCTGAGTAGATAGGATCAAATCTCTTACAGCTCGGATTGTATCTCCCATCGCGCGGATCTCCTACGAGTAGCATGGATCGTGTCTCCCTTCAATATAATAATGATAAAAACATCAAGAGCATGCAAGTATATTTGCTACACAACTTATTCAAATAAGAATATGAGTAATCCGCCAGGGTAAAGCCAACAAGTCAAATCAGGAAGCACATAGGAAATAATTATTTTATACCTAAGGGAAACATATTATCTTCCTTTTGGAGTGTAGAGGTTGTTGAATGTTATGAGCGGCTGACATTGTCGATATGAGTAGTGATGCACGGATACCGGTTGTGTGAACAAGACATGTTACGGACTAAGGAAGATGGGCAAGAGGCGGTAGAAGTTATGAAAGCGAGGAAAGCCCCTGGTTTGGGTGCTGTTACGACTCAGGGCTGGAAGAGGAGTAGAGTAACGTTAGTAGAGTGGTTGGTGAGGCTACAGAACCTGTGTTTGATATCTTTCGTGGTGCTGATTGAGTAGCGCAGTGCTTGCATTGATCTTCTGCATAGGGAATATAAATGAATGTTAGGTTACAACTCGATTGGTATCAGTCAGTTGCGTGTTGCAGGTAAGTTGTACGGGAGAGTTTGTCGGAAGCCAGTGTGTTGCACTTGTGTATCGTGTTCTGTTTATTGATTCTTCAGTCGCTGAAAGAATCGGTTTTATACGTACTTTTACTTACATGGAAAATTGCCTGCATCTGTTGCCATATATCATGACGCTAATAGTCATATCCGTTCGTTTTTGAAATCGTACTAATGCCAACTGCATAAATAACATACACTTGACATGTATATAATAGTGAAGAAATATGTGAACATTACACGACCTTGGTGGGAGCTTGATTATTCAGTGCCCTGTTAGGAAGCGTTCTCCGTTAATAGTTCAGCATGAAAAGTTTATGTTGAGATGAATTCCACGTTTGAGGTATATCGTTTGTTTCTTCGTTATAAACGAAGATTTTTGTTTCCCTTTTGTACATATGCTGACGGTCAGATATGACGTATCGATTTACTATCTTATTGTATCCAACTTTTCATATAAAAGCAGAGATAAAATCAAAGACGTTGTGAGATAGGAAACTCAAATGTCAATTGTTGCCATGAACATTAGCCTTGACGAACATTTAGCCTTGTCAAACATTTAGCATTGTCAAAAATTTAACATGGTCGAACACTTGACATTGTCAAACCCTTTGAATTATTGTCAAATATATTGTCGACAACTTGGCACTGTCGAAGACTTGGCATTGTCGAAGACTTGGCATTGTCGAAGACTTGGCATTGCCAAAGACTTGGTACTGTCGAAGACTTGGCATTGTCGAAGACTTGGCTTTGTCAAGCACTTGGCATTGTCAAGCACTTGGCATTATCGAACCCTTTGCAAGATTGAATACATAATACTAACGAACACTTGGCATTATCAAACACTTGGCATTAGCAAACACTTGGCATTAGCAAACACTTGGCATTAGCAAACACTTTGCATTATCAAACACTTGGCAATATCAAGCACTTAGCATTATCAAACACTTGGTATTATCAAACACCTGGCATTATCAAACACTTGGCAGTATCAAACACTTTGCATTATCAAACACTTGGCCTTCCAAACACTTGGTTTTATTGAACACTTGCCATTATCAAACACTTGGGAGTATCAAACACTTGACATTATCAAATACTTGGCATTATCAAACACTTGGCAATATCAAGCACTTAGCATTATCAAACACTTGGTATTATCAAACACCTGGCATTATCAAACACTTGGCAGTATCAAACACTTTGCATTATCAAACACTTGGCCTTCCAAACACTTGGTTTTATTGAACACTTGCCATTATCAAACACTTGGGAGTATCAAACACTTGACATTATCAAATACTTGGCATTATCAAACACTTGGCAATATCAAGCACTTAGCATTATCAAACACTTGGTATTATCAAACACCTGGCATTATCAAACACTTGGCAGTATCAAACACTTTGCATTATCAAACACTTGGCCTTCCAAACACTTGGTTTTATTGAACACTTGGCATTATCAAACACTTGGGAGTATCAAACACTTGACATTATCAAACACTTGGCATTATCAAACACTTGGCATTATCAAACACTTGGGAGTATCAAACACTTGACATTATCAAATACTTGGCATTATCAAACACTCGGCAAACGCCCTCGGTAATGTTTGTGCTGTTAACGAAATGGTTTCTGTGGCAGAAGTTAGAAGCATTGTCAAAGGCCTCAAATATAACAAAGCTGTTGGAAATGACATCCCGAGTGAAGTTTTCAAGAATGCAGTGCTTTGCTCTTTTCTTTTCTGGCTGCATTCATGTCAAGGAGCTACCAAAAAAGGTAATGCATGTAACTGTGATTCCTCTTCTGAAATGTAAAACGAAGGACCCTTCTGATATAAATAATTATCGCCCCATTGCTATTGCCACCTCAATTTCTAAGGTTCTTGAGCAGGTTATTCTTGCAAGATTGCTAACGTTTTTGTCTACCGCAAACAGTCAGTTAGGACTCAAAAAGGGCCATGGAACTGAAATGGCGATTTTCGCATTGAAACAAACTGTTGCGTATTACAGAAGAAGAGACTCGTCTGTTTTTCTGTGATTTTAGACGAGAAAAAAGCTTTTGATAGAGTAAACAATTGGACTTTATTTAGAAAGTTAATTGAGAGAGGAGCCTCTCTTCATATTGTGCACTTGCTTGTATTTTGGTACAGGGAACAGGAATTCTTAGTGCGATGGGGTAGTTCTAAATCGGCCACTTATCATTGTGAAAATGGAATTAGGCAGGGAGTTCAGCTATCGCCACTGTTGTATATCGTGTACACTGATGAGTTGAATTACCTTCTAAGTAGAGAAAACCATGGTTGTCATGTCGCCAACTGCTGTGTTAACAATCTTAGTTATGCTGATGATATGGTGTCGTTAGGACCGACTCTCTCAGCATTGCAAAAGCTTTTTGATATCTGTAATAATTTTGCTGAACCTCATGAAATTGATAAAAACACTACAAAAACTGTATGTATGCTAGTTAGACCGTAGAGTCATAGTTACTACTTATCGACCGAGCTAAAACTAGACGGCGTTGCACTGGATTATGTGTATGAATTTCAATATCTGGGGCACATCATCACAGCAGATTGCAATGATGACAAGGATGTTGCAAAGTAAACAAGGCGGTAAAATGCAGTTGGTAACATGCTGAAACGAAAATTCTCGTTTGCACCAAGGGAAGCTAAATCCATCTCTTCAAATCATATTCTTACCCGATTTATTGTAATGCACGGTGGAGAAAATACTTTCAATGTAGCGTGAGGAAATTGACAGTGAGTTATAATGACACATTTAGACGGCTGATGCAGGTCCCTCGCTCGACGTCAGCGAGCAGTTTTTTTTCTGAAAACCAATCAAATTACATCAAGGTACTGTTTCGGAAAGCGACTTGAGGTATGAACTAACCAAATGAAATCGTCGTTGCAATCTGCTCTGATGATGCGCTCGCAGCCTCGTCATTGTTGAGGCGATGGAAAAAATTACTATACAAATAGGAAGGATAGAGTTGTATGCCGTAACTCATTCTTAATTGTGTGCGGTAATTGTATAACTTTGTTCCCACTGTAACCCTATAATAAGATGTCTCAATTATAATACTATGCCCATATTGATTGATAATAAAGCTTGTATTATTATTATTATTATTATAACTCGAGTCATAAGGCTGTGTACCGCTTTACGGAACAGTACCTTGATGTGATCTGATGGGTTACAGCAAAAATTCTGCTCGCTGACGTCGAACGAGGGACCTGCATCAGCCGTCTAAATGTGTATTTATAACTCACTGTCAATTTCCTAACGCTATATTGAAAGTATTTTCTCCAAAATGCATTACAATAAATCAGATAACAATATGATTTGAAGAGCTGACTTTTAGCTTCCTTTGGTGCAAACGAGAATTTTCGTATCAGTTTGTTACCAACTGTAACATACTGATACGAACATCATCGAGGGCGTTTGCCGAGTGTTTGATAATGCCAAGTATTCGATAATGCCAAGTGTTTGATAATCCCAAGTGTTTGATAATGCCAAGTGTTCAATAAAGCCAAGTGTTTGGTAAAGTCGAGTGTTTGATAATGCAAAGTGTTTGATACTGTCAAGTGTTTGATAATGCCAAGTGTTTGATAATACCAAGTGTTTGATAATGCCAAGTGTTTGCTAAAGCTAAGTGTTTGCTAATGCCAAGTGTTTGCTAATGCCAAGTGTTCAATAGTGTTATGTGTTCAATAATGCAAAACGTTCGATAACGCCAAGTGCTTGACAATGCCAAGTCTTTGACAATGCCAAGTCATCGAAAATGCCAAGTCTTCGACAATTCCAAGTCTTCGACCATGCCAAGTAGTCGACAATGCCAAGTAGTCGACAATATGTTTGGCAATAAAACATAGGGTTTGACAATGTTGTGTTCGGCCGACCATGTTAAATATTCGACAATTTTAAATGTTTGGCAAACCTAAATGTTCGACAAGGCTAATGTTCGACGCTGCTAAGAATCCGACAATGCTTCGTGTTGGACAGTGCAACGTGTCGGCAGAGTTTATGGCAACAATGGACTATTTGAGTTTCCTATAGCACAACGTCTTTGATTTTTTCTCTGGTTATTTATGAAAAGTTGGATACAATAAGATTGTATATCGATACGTCATATCTGACCGTCAGCATATGTACAATAGCAAAATAAAAATCTTCGTTTATAACGAAGAAACAAACGATATACCTCGAACGTGGAATTCAACTCGACATGAACTTTTCATACTGAACTATAAACGGAGAACAGTTACTAACAGGGCACTGAATAATCAAACTCCCACCAAGGTCGTGTAATGTTCACATATTTCTTTACTATTAAATATTTTTCAAGTGTAAGTTATTTATGCAGTTGGCATTGGTATAGTTTCAAAACCGAAAGGATAGAGCATGTAGGGGCTCGCGAAGTCGAGTCCTGCATTGCTCTGCCTCACAACAATTAACATGAAATTCACACTCTGTATATTATGTACTACTTTTATTAGGAATGTATTATTTGTTATACCATTGTATTGACTTCCATTGGAAATGTGTCGTAGATGCAGTTTTCCTCCGGCGGCGGGAATTCCTCCGCACGCCAACCGCAGTCCCTCTGACGACAGTCTTCCTTTTACGGCGGGAATCCCTCCGCAAAGCCAGGCGACATCCAATCAGTGCCTAGCGCGGCAACCTAGATCTGGGAATGCTAACTCCTCGATTGGAGGAAAGTCATAATTAAGCATTGTATCACGCTTTTGTTAGCAACAAAAATATCAATTACTGACAAGTAGGCCCAAATTAGTACCTGCCTGGTATGGGTGTAGGGGAACAAACTATAATTTTTAATTAACTCGTAACGGAAAACAACATAATTGGTACCTCTAGTGTTGCCATCTGTGATGCATTCTAATAGGCAGAATCGCTCTGGCCAGGTCTGCCCCTACACTCTCGCGCCTAACGCCATTCCACAAGGCTTATACGCGGTGGAAGCACCCGTACCCGCTCTCCTGTCGAGCCTTGGCAATCAACATGACAGGGAAAAGAACCTTCCAGTCTGACAGGAGACGTTACTGACATTGTACTAAGGTTTAGGCGTATTTTTTACATAGGCTATAATAATCCTAGCCGACCTTGAATAAGGTTGAGATTTTTGATGGTTATTGCTAAAAAGTCATACGTACTGTTCACCCATGTTTTTTAGTTAACTATCATGATTTTGGACGAACAGTACTTTGCAGTGTTTCTTTTAGAATAAAAATCACGTCAGAACCATTCCTCACTAATTTCCTTCCACCCCGGTCAAGCGTTATATAGATTTTAAGCTAAAAAAATCAGCCATACCTAAAAAGTTTTACATTCACAAAGAAATTCGTTCCAATGTTGACTGTGAAATAACGAGAATGTAAGTAAGATCCCGGAAACTGTTTCAGCGAGTGTTGCGTTGGAGACATGGTGTATGGAAGAATGGGTCAATAGTCCTGATTTAATCTGTTCCAGAGAGTGTTGCGTTGGAGACATGGTGTATGGAACTATAAGTCACTAATCCTGACTTAATCTGTTTCAGCGAGTGTTGCGTTGGAGACATGGTGTAAGGAACTATGGATGGGTCACTAATCCTGACTTAATCTGTTTCAGCGAGTGTTGCGTTGGAGACATGATGCATGGAACATTATGTCACTAATCCTAACTTAATGATCTGTTTCAGCGAGTGTTGCGTTGAAGACATGATGTAAAGAACTATGGGTCACTAATCCTGACGTATAATCTGTTTTAGCGAGTGTTGCGTTGGAGACATGATGCATGGAGCTATGGGTCACTAATCCTGACGTAATAATCTGTTTTAGCGAGTGTTGCGTTGGAGACATGATGCATGGAGCTATAAGTCACTAATCCTGACTTAATCTGTTTCAGCGAGTGTTGCGTTGGAGACATGATGTATGGAACTATGGGTCACAAATCCTGACTTAATAATCTGTTTCAGCGAGTGTTGCGTTGGAGACATGATGCATGGAACTATGGGTCACTAATCCTGACTTAATAATTTTTTTCGGCGAGTGTTGCGTTGGAGACATGATGCATGGGACTATGGGTCACTAATCCTGATTTAATAATCTGTTTCAGCGAGTATTGCGTTGGAGACAGGATGTATGGAACTATGGGTCACTAATCCTAACTTAATAATCTGTTTCAGCGAGTGTTGCGTTGGAAACATGATGTAGAGAACTATGGGTCACTAATCCTGACGTAATAATCTGTTTTAGCGAGTGTTGCGTTGGAGACATGATGCATGGAGCTATGGGTAACTAATCCTAATCGAATAATCTGTTTCAGCGAGTGTTGCGTTGGAGACATGATGTATGGATCTACGGGTCACTAATCCTGACTTAATAATCTGTTTCGGCGAGTGTTGCGTTGGAAACATGATGCATGGAACTATGGGTCACTAATCCTGACTTAATAATCTGTTTCAGCGAGTATTGCGTTGGAGACATGATGCATGGAACTATGGGTCACTAATCCTAACTTAATAATCGGTTTCAGCGAGTGTTGCGTTGGAGACATGATGTATGGAACTATGGGTTACTAATCCTGACTTGATAATATGTTTCAGCGAGTGTTGCGTTGGAGACATGATGCATAGAATTACGGGTCACTAATCCTAACTAAATAACTAGTTTTAGCGAGTGTTGCGTTGGAGACATGATGTATGGAACTATGGGTCACTAATCCTGATTTAATAATCGGTTTTAGCGAGTGTTGCGTTGGAGACATGATGCATGAAACCATGGGTCACTAATCCAGTCACAATAATCTTTTTAAGCGAGTGTTTGTTGAAGACATGATGTAATGAACTATGGGTCACTAATCCAAACCTAATAATCTGTTTCAGCGAGTGTTGCGTTGGATACATGATGTAATGAACTATGTGTCACTAATCCTGACTTAATAATCTGTTTCAACGAGTGTTGCGTTGGAGACATGATGCATGGAACTATGGGTCCCTAATCCTGACTTAATAATCTGTTTCAGCGAGTGTTGCGTTGGAGACATGATGCATGGAACTATGGGTCACTAATCATGACTTAATAATCTGTTTCAGTGAGTATTGCGTTGGGGACATAATGTATAGAACTATGTGTCACTAATCCTGACTTATTAATCTGTTTCAGCGAGTGTTGCGTTGGAGACATGATGCATGGAACTATGGGTCACTAATCCTGACTTAATAATCTGTTTCAGCGAGTGTTGCGTTGGAGACATGATGCATGGAACTAGCATTGGGGTGTATGCGGCTGGCAGTAAGAAAAAACAAAGATCTTTCCCACGTTGACGTGGTGGAGTCAACTCATCAACGACGCCGACACCGAACCGGCCTTTTCCTCTACCTACTTCCTGGCGCCGTATCAATTCCATCCACACATCGACAACAAGGTTGGTTGCCTTCAAATTTCACCGCGCAGACTAAATTGTCGGAGAAACTTGTGCATGGGATTTCAGCACTCAGATATTGCTGTAAACTAAATCTTTTAGAGTCAGATAAATCAAAAAACCTTCAATAACATATGTGGCAACATTGTTCCTTGAAGTGATGACGCGTCGTCCTCTAAATGCAAAGGCCTCATCGTTCAGAAAATAATTTGCTTCCTATCAACTGATGATTGCTACTGTTTGCTAAGAGGACACCATGACTAGACAAAAATCATCAAATGCGTTTTTTTCTGTAAGGAAAATCAATTACACTTTGCAGTGTAATTGATTTTGCATAGATCGCGGGGACCACGAGTCGTTCTGCATTGTTGATATTACACCTTGCCAATGGAGTCATTCGGTTTTGACTTTGTGTATTTGAAGTAGTTATTACCCAAATGTGGGTGAAAACCATGCGGATCCCTTATTTGTACAACGAAGATATTCATGCTCATAGCAATTTTAACGATTCGGATTGTACTGAATTAGTTCGTTAGTAATAGTTCATGATCGCGGTTTCAGTGATATGGAGGTGATGTAGCTGTCCAATGGACAGACTGCAAAAATGCAAACAAAGATCTAGGAAGGGACATTCCAAAAATTTTTGTTTACTTCTTGCCCCGTCCAGTTATCAACACTTAGTTCAAAATTTCACAAAAAAAATCGGAATACAAGTTTTACTGATAGTAAAAATATAATGTGTCCTGAATCTCAATGGAAAAGAAGTTTTAACTTTCAGAAATTAGAACAATGTGTTCAAAATTTATCTAAGGTACTTTGCATATATACGTATCTATTTGTAAATATTTGACCAGTAACTAGAATAAATATCAGTCGGATAAGACCAAACAAAAGATGTCACATTCACCGAATCTTGTGAAATAAACAATGCAATTTCGATAATCTGTTGCATCATTGTCGATGATATACTTGAGAATAAATCACTCTGAAATTTGATATCAGCAACATATGTCGTGACCGCGGCGTACGTGAACCATTGTAAGCAACAGTATCACTTGCCAGAGGAATTGTATACCTGGCCGCAATTATCAGGTCATCGGTCGACGTGTTTTGTAGATTTAGGTTATCATTGTACAACCTTGGAATATCACGAGGCTCTATACCTTACCTCCGAACCAATTTTTTTTATCCATATTCGTGTACGAACGGGAGATAAAATGTATCTAGGTACGCTTGTAACTAACTCAAGTTTTAAAATTTGGGTGACGTTTTTAATTTCCACTTTGTCTCCGCACACTTTCTGTTGGTGCGTAATTTGATTTGATTTGAGCCTCATTTCCACCAGAGACGTAATTTGGATGTATTGGTCGGAATGCTTTGCTAAACGGGTTTATTTGTATTCCTTTTGCACTATCCAATGCTGCAATAAAGAGTACTATTATCAGATAAAAAAACATACGGCCTTCACCGACGTCGCTGCATGAACGATAGTTAAAGACAGGATGAAAACTTTGTAAGTTTGACATAAGAAAGCTTCATATTTAAGAACTCATTTGAACTTCGTGTGTTTTTTTCTGACGAAATTTATGAACAACTACATTGAGATCTAAGTTCCGGAATCAAAAAAATTGATAGGACGAATTACTGGATCAAAACCTCGGGATTAATTCTTCAGTATATTTTTCTCATGGAATCATTCGTTCGTTCAACCCAATTATTTTATAACTCTGCATAATCCGGAACATCGGAAATCTGAAATGTTAGGGAAAAAGTGGCTTGCCTTGAAGTGTTTGCCAACCTCGACCACAACAATTAGATTTTTCTACGCCAGTTCCCTATGTAGGATTGGCTTAGTCAGACTAATTTTACATCTAACAGATGACACCAAAGCACTCCCGCTTGAACTTAGAGATCCGATTAAATGAATGTTTACGACCGAGAAGATTGAAATCAAGTTTACAAAAAACATCCTATAAATATTCCAATGTCCGCCTCTCTCATGTGAATAATCTGGCTACGTTCCCGCTAACAGAATGTGTGAATTCCGGTGCTGGTCTTTGCTTGGCAGTTCCCGTCACTGTGATGATACTTTAGAGGCGAACCTGTTTTCTGGGGATGAATATTTTTGCTTGTGATTTGTCGTCTTCTGTTCCTAGTCATGGTCAATCAAGATTCGATTTGAGGTCTACAGTTACGTAAGAAAATGCGCTAACGAGAAATGTACGAATGAAGAACCAAAACCGACTTTTTGATTACGACGATTTTGATTCCGAAGCTTGTATCACAAAGTAGTTGTTCGTTGGGTTATTTAAAAAATAATGTTGAAATGAGTTCTGAAAAAGATAACTGAAATCTACAATACACGCCAGCCGAAGGCCTGGGAATTGCAGCCTGGTATACGATTTTTTTGTCGAGTGTTGCTACTAGTTGCATTGTTTCAATTACGCCGCGGTCACGATCAATGTGACTGATATCAAATTTAATAGCAAATAAATCTGAAGTTCATCATCGACAAAAATTAAATTGATAAATTAAATTGCATTGTTCATCTCGGTAGCTCTGGTAAAATGACAGAACTTCGGTTGGCTTGCTCATTCTTAGAGTTATTTTAGTTACTGGTTGAATATTTTTGAAAGTTATTGTGAACGTGCAATTTGACCAAGATGAAACATGAGCATAGAATAATAATTTTTTCAAATCAATTCCTTTTTAATAATAAAAATTGGGACCATGTATGTTTTGTAACACAAGATGAAACTGCTATATCAAAATTATTCGTAACATTCTGAACTAAATGTTGATAGCTGAACTGATTCCGAGGTGCACCAAAGGTATCCGGAATGTCCCTTCCTAGATCTCTGTTTGCATTTTTGAAGTCTGTCCACAGGACAGCAACACCGCGCGAATAACTTGATGATGGTACAAAAATGATTTCAACAGAAAACAAGTTTACGAAAACCACTCCCTCCAACAGTTCCAAATTACGTCTCAAAGAACAAAAATAAATGAAGTCAGATCAAGATTGAAATACAAGACAACTATTATTATGTTGAAGACAAGTCTGCCTAAAATATTTTGTATGTCCCTATCTCACATGAGTATGTCTACAAACCACAAAGTTCGAGAGGTTCAGTATAAAGCCACTTATCAGTGAACATATTTAGGGTCGCATCCCAGCCTGACATCCACCCGCATATGATAGAGCCCACAATCTGGATAAGCAGTTAGGAGTCAAACATCATTTCTATTAATATTGGGATCTTCCTGCACAAGCAGTATTCTGTCCCACCTATTTTAAGTGGAGATAGTTCGTATTCCTTACGTTTAAATATTGCCTTCAGAAAAGGATTATTCGAGTTTTCAATTCATTCCTGGAGGCTGTTTGCACATTTTCTTGCTCGTACTTTCAGGCAATCAACATTATTTTCTGCAAGTACTCCGCTAGCACTTGTTCTTCTTGGAACACCAACAAGTCTCCTTAATATGTCAATGTATGCTCCTCTCAATTAGATCATAGTAACCATTGTAAATTTACTCCGCAACGAGTTGCAGTAAATATGATGACAGTATGTTTTGAAAAGTTGCAGTTTAACAACCGTTGTGCAGAAGTGGAATTTTCTTTTTAGTTGATTGCCAACAAAATTTATTTTCCGGTGTTGTTTCGATGTATGGTTATTATCACTCCGGTTATTTGTTATCAAAAGCCCCAAGTAACGGGAACTGTCCAAAGGGGAATCGTAAGTGTGCTATCGTTAGAATAACTGCAACCAATTCAGTAGAATCTGAATCCTTGAAATTGTCGTGAGTATTGACATCCTAAATGAACAAACAAGGTATCCGCACGCAAGGGTTTTGTACTGAAAATGGGCTTGTTGTAATTCAAATTCAATTTTGCAGTAGTGCTAGAATTGACTCTTCAGCCCGTCCCAGGCCTACTACTGCTACTGCTTTCACCCACATTTGGGTAATGAGCTCTTCAAAAACACCAAGTCCAAACTGAACGACTTCTAATTAAAATGAACCATGTGTAATTGATTTTCATTAGAGAAACAAACGCATTTGATGATTTTAGTCTAGTCATGGTGTCCTCTTAACGGACAGTAGCTATCATCAGTTAATAGGAAACAAATTATTTTTGGAACGATAAGGCCTTTATATTTGGAGGACGACACGTCACCATTCAGGGAACAGTGTGGCCACATATGTGTATGATTGGAGGTTTGAATATTGAAGGTTTTTTGATTTATATGACTCTAAAAGATTTAGTTTACAGTAATATCTGAGTGCTGAAATCCCATGCACAAATTCCTCCGACATTTTAGTCTGCGCGCTGAAATTTGAAGGCAGCCAACCTTGTTGTCGGGGTGTGGATGGAATGAATTGGGCGCCGGGAAGTAGGTAGAGGGAAAGGCCGGTTCGGTGTCGGCGTCGTTGATGAGTGACTCCACCACCTCAACGAGGAAAAGATCTTTGTTTTTTCTTGACCAGCACCACCTACTGTTATTCTGCTGTCAAACCACACTTCAATTGGAGGAAGGCTTCTGTTATTTTTGCTCGATGTCGGGACATATGGTCGAAGTTCTGCACGAGTACTTCATCCAACCATGGCAGATGGCATATTGCACAACGCAATCAAGTAAATTATTATTATTGCGTTGGTTTGATTTCTTACGGGTAAACGCGTCCGGTATTATTACGTACATCGTACTTTAAAAATTGTTCTCCTATTGGACAGAACCAATAAGTCTTGAATTTGAGCCCTTTGAAATCTTTGAATGGGGAACAAGGCTAAACCTCGCACCCTTGGCGGCAAAATATGGCGCCGGTCTGGTCAGGTTTGCATCAATGACTTCAAAAGTTATTGTATATTGGCGTAGACCAATGAAGAAGAACCATGCCAACACTCGCTACTGTTTGCCCTGTTCGCTGTTGAGAGGTAGCGAGATTTCGCAGGAAAATAGTTTCTTTATTCACATTCTAGAGGAAATGCCTGAGATCACGTTGACGTCACATTCCGTCAAGTGGATCGTTGTGCTGTCAATGTTAGGATGGTGGAGAGGATTTTTTTACACTTCAGAATGCGATGATATGTGTCGGATTTGTTTAAAATCTTTATTTTAAATGTGATTTCTGATTTAACTTGTCTGGCAGACAAAAAATTTTACTTAGTAGTAGTTCTAGTAGTTCTGGGATGGGCTGAAGAACAGTGTTGCAAAATTGAAATTGCAGTACAACTAGCCCAGCATAGATGAGGTGCCCATCATTCATGGTCTGTCGGATGCTGAAGGCTCCAACTGAGGTTGTTGCCACCTTGGCGGCAATAGTTCTAAAGTCACGTTTCCTTAGTAAGAGGGTGGATCAGTGTCCCAGTGTTTGTCGAGGCGGTTTTTAAAAGTGTTTGCGTTTTTATTGTTAACTATATCATGTGGTAAACGGCTCCAAATCGTTGGTATCTTGATTGGAAAGAAGTTCTCGGCCACTGATGTTCTGAATGATTTTAGCTGTCGTTTTGTAAATCACTTCTGGTCCTTTGGTTGTAATTTCAATGAGGCCTTTAGGACTAACTCTTGTAAATCAATTATTTATTTGAGGGTTCCTATTAACTGACATCTGAGTCATTTTCATTCAAGCGATATGAGTTCAAGTTCGAAGAGTCTTTGCGGATGTGTCTTATTTCCCAATTCCGGAATAATTTGTATGACTCTCTGCTGAACACGTTCTATTTTGTTAATATCCTCTCTAAGGGGAAGGGACCAAAATTGCACTGCAAATTCCTTTTGAGGCCTAACGAGTGAAATATATAGTGGAAGCACGATATCCCTGAACTTGAAGTGGAAGATTTTGGAATTTAAGCCAATGACTCTATTGTCATTCTTGTAGCTGGCTTTCACTTGGGTTTTCCAAGGATGATCTTCGGTGGAAAATATTTCAAGGTCTTGTTGTTGGTTTACTGCAGTCAAATGCTGGTCTGCCATTACGAAGGCAGAATTTCGATTTTTAGATCCAATGTGCATAACAGTGCATTTTGAATATTAAAATCATTTTGCCACTCGTCAGACCAGTCCACTAGTTTATTATGATCCCTTTGGAGTGTTATGGGATCTTGTTCTCAGTCCGGTCTGTGACAGAGTTTGGTGCGGTCAGCAAAGTCTGATAACTTGCTTACGATTTCGGTGTCATTTATATAGACAATAAAGAGAAAGGGCACAATAACACTGCTCTGGGGTACTCCTGATGTTACCATATCTCTCTGACTTTTTCCTTGGCTCACACAGATTCGTTGCTTGCGGCCCGTGATCCAATTTCGAAGCCACCTGGCCACGTTTCAAGTTTTGCCAGGCGCATCTTTTTTTCGAAGTAGGCGTTCATGAGGGATCTTATCAAACGCTTCCTGAAAGTCAATATAAACAAGGTCAACAGCTTTGGTTTAATCGTATTTCTTGCTGACGTTATTGAAGGAGTTCAGGAGATTGGACCGGCAGCTAAGTTTGCTTCTGAAGCCGTGTTGGGTTTCCACGAGGAGTTGGTTTCTCTCAAGGTGACGCGTTTGAGTTATGTACATCAAATGTTTTACCAAGCCCTTTGATAGATTTTATAAAGTCGTTATTATTGTTACTTCTATTAAATGACGTTCAAAATAAGTTAGCAGATGTTGCTGTGGGTAGAAATGTACAATTATTCACATCATTCATATGTAGGATCAATGCAGATATTGCATTCGTTCCTGTGGCACACAAGCTACAGATAATATTTGAGTTGAACATTTATGGAGCAATGCCACTTCTAACAGCAAACATCACCAAAATTCATTACCCAGAAAACGTTTTCAGATTATTCAGTCCAAATATACGTCATGTAAATCGGATATAATATATAAACAATTTTTATATGTTACTGCGCAGTGCTCTGATCGGTTCGAGAGTTACGACAATTAATTATCTTCATCCAGTTGGTGGTCAACACGCGTACATATTATGCGCTGATACACGCAAAAAATCATATGCCCCCCAAATAAACATCACCATCTCAACCGAACGTTCACGGTCGAATAATTTGGAAAAAAACATAAATTATGACTTCATTGCAGGTTAAAATCCCTAGCCGACTGATTCTTGCAAGGGTGTTTTATTTTAATAAAAATATCATGAATATCTAGCTAATAATTTACTTTCTAGAGAATATTTTATGCCAGTGAGCAGCAAAATTCTGCAACACATCTTTTTCATTTTAACGTTTGAATGTCAGTTTGCGAATGTGTAGAAAGAATGAGTCACTTGCTTGCTCGGCGCTAAAATCGAGCGATACAAAATGTATCGTCACACGTTTGGACGCACTGATCACTCTCCGGAGTGACCGCAGACTTAGAGCTCGTACCTGCTAACGTGTTACTGAGTAAGCATTGCTTCAATTCCATTTGATGTTGAACGGGTAACTGTTTTGAACCTCCCGTTTTCTTCACGAACATATATTACTCACGTTTCTAACCAGGTCTATTAGATTATTATTCTACATATTGTTTGAAGATTACTAGAATGCCATACTGTTCATATACGATTAAAGATTTTTATTTCTATCAATAATTTTAGATGTATTTAAGAATGAAGAAATATTTTGGACCCCTAAAGAATACCACGATGCGACTCGTGAATAAATATTTTTTATTTTCTTTCTTTTAACTATCCATGTCTAACTAATGACCGGCTCAGGGAACCTGGTAGGCCAGTACAAAACGAAAAAGTTATTATACCGAGTTTCAACCGCGTCTCAAACACGCAAAGTTAACTAAATCCATTTTCTAGATATGAGTAATTGAATCATTCAAGAAAACGCACGGCACATGAACATATTTTCATTGAACCGGCAATTTTGTCAATTTTCACTACGTTTTCGAGAGAGTAGTAAATAATAAGAAAGTTATACCTAGAAACGGATTTTATGGTGGTTTCTAAGCAGAAAAATTCAGCAAGTTTAATTACTTGAACGTCTATTGAATAAAAACTTTTAACAATCAATCAGGGTCAATATTTTTTGTTTATATTACAAAATAGAATCTTGAAACGAGAAAGTGGCTAAGTTGTGTGAGTGTGAGCATATGAGGGTGTGTGGTGCGCCTTACCGTCGGCTTTCCCCCTTTCTGGTGGATGCGGCCTCGTGTCTGTATCTGTAAATGAAACCTAAAATATCAACAAGCTTGAATAAAAAATTGAGCTCTACAACCCTCAACATGCTTATTTCCGTGCATGCGAGACTCACTTTCGTGAATGCCAGAACCTTTGGATAAACTGAATTTGACAGAAACTGAACGATTGTTTTCACAAATTCAGTCCCAACACACTACCTTGACAGTGACCGTCCAGTTCCAACTGAACTACCTTGAGGGAGGCCGTTCAGTCTCCTAACAACTACCTTGAGGGCGGCTGAAACACCTTGAGAGAAGCTGAAACAGAGCAGAAATCGTATGCCAGATATGTATTATTCAAAACACAATTATACCACCTATGGCAAAGTTTGGATTAGTGTACCTAAGCCATGTCACCGTGTGTAACCCGTGAACTAATCGTCTACATGTATGGTTTGCACCTTTACGACAGTGATTTATTAATGTTATTGTTTTACTAGTTACAAGACCTGTTACTTTAACTCCCAACATAATATTACGGATCGCTGTCAACATTCATTTCTATATACATCATTAATCGCCGTTTATCGACAGAAATGATATAGTTCTCTCATTTGTTTTACTTTATCACTAATTATTCACGTAAATCATTGCATAAACATTGCAAACAGGAGTAACTATATTTTCACTTCTCTATTAAATTAATTGCAATCTTGACGGGGTAACAAAAATAAGTTAAACTAATAATCGTGATGACATCCTAGTTCGGAATAGTTTCATATTGAGTAGTAAATGAATGTGTGATCCTTCACACCAATTACTCGATAGAATGTCTCAAATCATCCGTCCTATGCACTATTCTTCACTGCGACTTTTTTTCATCATACACAAGTTTAATGGTAATCATCAAATGTAGAGAAATACTGAATATATCGTGCAATTGTTAAAATAGTCATCATGGCATTATAACGATGAATATTTCCGTTTCTACTCTAAAATTACATGAGCCCATCCTCTCGCAAAATAAACAAATTCTGCAGCTTAACGCCGCTCGAATGGATGATTGTTGGAAGTCGTCGCTCTCATGGATCCATATAACATCGCTAGACGACACACTTGTGATACAGAGGCAGAACTAGGACACATTCCCCAGGAAGGGGGGTGGCCGACGTCAAGGCGCACCTCACTCTAACACAATTTAGTCCCATTGAGTTGAAGGGTCCGGCCGGTAACCCCGCAACACACCCTCTGGGTCACGAGAGCAACCGAGGATTTGTTGTCAGCAGAAGGCCAGACAGTTTTCACTGATTTACACCCTCAGCGTCATACTGGCCGAGCCCCCCTCCCCCCCCACTCACGACCGTCCCGACAACAGGATGCCAAGGGCGGGGAAACACATCAGAGCAGCGTCAAAATCAACCATTCACCACTCACGCCTGTTCATTGCACGCTCTCTCGTTTTTTCCACATTCATGTCTCTCCTTCCTAACGCCTACTTCAAACCATCCATCCCCCCAAACTTCGGTCTATCTGTAGGCCTGTTACCACTCGCCTCCGCATTCATCACCCTTTTTACCAAACGCCTTTCATCCATCTTCTCCATGTGCCCGAACCATCTCAGAACATCTACTTTGTTCTCCAACTTTTCACCATCCTTGTTCTAATTCGAACCACATCGTTGGTGATTACACACGTATGGATAAGTAGAAATTTGCGAGTCCAAAAGATATGTCCTGATCACACGATTGCGATTCTGGTAGTATAGTAACGATAGTTTCCCATGTGCAAATAGAACATATTCATCTAAATTGGCAATAAGGGAATTTGCACAGCAACAATCGATCTTCACACCAGGAGCGCGCGTAAACGGCACGTTTTACTATTAATTTGTTTGAGTCTTAAGAATTGACCGCAGCCCGAAACTTCTTCACTGAACACTTGAAGAAACAGACTGTAACTAGTACGCTGAAACTGTTCATAAGATTTTTCCTTCATGCAATGCCACTCACAATGGCAAATTCTGTATCATAGCGGTTCCCTTGACTCAATTGTGATGGAAAACAAACATTTCCTTTCCGCTGGCAGATACAGTTTGGTTCATTCATCGTTGTGAAACATTGGTGCATAACTGTTACATTTTTGTTTATCCGAAAATGACAAGAACTCTGCCCAATCTAGACAGAGCCAATGGTTAATTGGTAACTGATTGAAGGAGAACTGGAGAACTTGAGAGCTTAATTTTTGCAATAAATTGAAAACAATGCAAGTGGAGTCGGCAGGATTCATCTGGCCGATGAATTGAAGCACATTCTATAAACATGTATCGGCTTGTCTGAAACGTCATGTTTGTCTCTCCGTAATCGAGTAACACATCATCGAATTTTGTTTCGCTGCTGCACGCGGTTCGGGAACATAACGCAATTAACAGTGTGACTAACTGCTTGACCAAAGCTCAGCAAGTTATGTTCCTTCATGCGCTTTACCTTTCCGCTCACTGACTTGTAGAGGACAAGTGTCCCTACAATTGGTATTAAGATGGACTGGTAAGCATTACCTTGCTCATTGGTGCTCATTCAAATAGACCGAATTATGGGAGCCGACATATGTAAAATGTAAGTTTCAGACAAAACAAGTTTTAAGTTGTTAGCTTTTTGAATGTTTATTGTAGGACCATACTTCAATGTTTAGGAGGAGTTAGAGAGTCCCCTAGGCAGAAGCTCGTTGCGTTTACGTTTATTTGTGTAAGTAAACCGATTTACTATTATGGATACCCTAGTATATAACAAGTTTTATTCTTAATTAGAGCAGGGTAGTGAATTGCGTACTTATTTAATTATTGTTGTATGATTTTTTCCACGATAATCATAGGAATGTATGTTTAAGAAGAGTTGATCAGTAAGAGGCGTTAATCCGTATTTGTAGAATTTCGTCATTGAACCCTAGCAAGTGTGTGTAGTTCAACGTTATAGAAGACGATTTACTGGACGTGTGGGTCCTGGTGTAGATGCGGTTTACACTCTTTGGTAGTAATTTGGAGTTCATCGATGTTCAACGTGAATTTGTAAGTTCATGTGGAGGTCGGTCTTAAGTTATATGGGTTTGTTAGAGAGGTTATGCGATAAGCTGCCGATCGTTGTAGTGATTTACTTATGTCGTCAGTGAACGGATGCCCAGATTTTTATCGACACACTCTTTGAGACTCATGTCAGGCCCATTCTTGACAACTGTGCCTGTGTGTAGATTCTTGGTTATGTCCAGGATGTGACTTTGCTCGACGTTGTTCAGAGATGATGGATTAAACAGATGCATGGTATGTCTGAGGTATTGTACCATGAGTGGGTGTTACCTCTAATTTTTTTTATGTATCAGTGGTAGATTGCTGAGAAGTGACCTAGTAAAGCATTGTTGAGTTCGTTGTTATGACACTGGGGGCTTTGATTTGGTCCTACTAGATGCATAACATCAGTTAGGTCTAGGAATTTGTTATAGATTTGAACGGATACCGTAGTATTATCACTTTATTATGCATGAACTCGGTGTTTGATTTCAGATATTTTCGGTATGGCTGTTATGTTAGTGTACGATTTTTCATGAGCAAGATCACGTGTGATATTGGTGTAGGTTATATGCTTTGGGGGTGGCAGGATACGAAGTATATCATAGTTAATCAATGTCTGTTAGGGCAGAGTTGGGAATCTTATTTAGCTCTTTTATAGTTGTTGTTGTAGTATAATTTTAATTGGTTATCATAGGAATATGACTGTATTAGGTATGAATTCGCCTAAATTAATTTATTGCTGGGCATAAATTCACTTAATTGGATGTTGTGGCACAAATATTGGTAGTTATATCTCCTGTTGTTGGATCTGTGATACCGTTTTGAGTTATCGTGGAGAACTAATCTGCCGGATTCGAACAAATTGATACTTTTAAAATACTACATTAGTTTAATGTACATCTCAATTATGTTATCCGCTCGCATGTCTTTACTATATGCTTATTCCCGCAGGTCTTACTTCTGGAAATGTTTGTAATCCGTTTGCAGTTTTTACACTTAGAAAATATTTAATAATTCAAGCATTGTTATGAGTTTGCCATCCAATTCAGAATATCTGACTTATTCGAGCGTCCACTATTTCCACTGTAGCAATTTTTACTGAAGGATCGTGATGATGACTGTAAACCTAACCCATCCTAACTTAACCTAACCTATTCTAACCAATAACTAAACACTTTTTCGTTTCCATACTTATGTTAGATACTTCTTCATTGATTTAAGCTTTATACATATCAAATCTATCCACTTAGCTCTATGGTTATCCAATCTGTAGCAGATTGTGTACCTACATATATATTATATCTATCTATCTATCTATCTAT
>SDVV010001875.1:0-24356 GCA_016164225.1 Gammarus roeselii
ATATATGTAGGCACACCATCTGCTAAAGATTGGTAAAACTACAGAGTCAAGTGGATAGATTTGATAAGGATGAAGGTTAAATCAATGAAGAAACTACCTAACATAAGTATGAAAACGGGGAAATTATATACAATTCATGATAATATTAGATTAGGATGGGTTTAGTGCCCGTCTACAATACAGACCTATAGTGAAAAATTGCTACAGTGGATCTGGTGAATGCTCGAATAAGACGTGTATTCTGAATTAGAACGCAGTCTCATAACAAAGCCTGAATTGATCAATAACTTCTAAGTGTCTAAACTGCAAACGTCTTACAAACATTTATAAAAGAACGACATGCAGGAATAATCATCAAGTAAAGACCTGCGATTGGATAACGTAATTGAGATGTACATTCAATTATTGTAGAATTTCAACACCAACACTCAACACAAATCCGGTAGATTAGTTCTTCAAGATGACAATGAATCGGACTAAAATGCAGTGTCGAGAGGTAAAACCTACCAATTTTTTTGGTTATCACATATTCTTATGATAACCAATCAAAATGAATAACAAAAACTATACAATAGCTAAATAGTTTTATCTACTCTACCCTAAGCAACAATGTTTAACTATTATATACGGTGAATCCTACCTCACTCAGATGACAAATCCTAGTCCAGTATCCCACGTGATCTGGTCCATGACTAAGATCATATACTAACACAACAGACATACTAAAAATATCTGACATTTAACACCGAGTTTATGGGTATAATGTTATTTCTACTACGATACCAATCAAATCTATAATAAATTCCTAGATCTAACTCATGCTATGCCTCTAGCGGAACAAAAAATCCAAGCCCACTGTGTCATAAAAATGAACTCTACATTGCTTTACTAGATTACTTCTCTGCAATCTACCACTAATATATAACGAATTTAGAGGTAACACTCTGTCACGTACAATACTTTAGACGTACCTCGCATCTGTTTAACCCATCGTCTCAGAACAAAATCGAACAAAGTCACATCCTGGATGTAACCAAGAATCTAGCTACTGGTACAGTGGTCTAGAATGAGTCTCAGAGAGTGTGTGGCCATAAAAAGCTAGGCTCTTGTTTACTAACAATCTAAGTACACCACAACAACGATGAGCAGTTTGTTGCGAACCTCACAAACAAACGCATGGAACTTGAGATCGACATCGACAAGGCAATACATAATTCACGTTGAACATGGATGAACTCCAAAATGAACACCAAAGAGTGTAAACCACCTCTACACTAGGACCCCTCCATCCAGTAAATCGTTTTCTAAACGTTACATTATACACATGCTAGGGTTCAAATACGAAAATTTCACATAGATGAGTACTGACTTACACCTCTTAAACATACATTCCTATGATTGTTGCGGAAAAAAAAACTTACAACGACAACATATAAAAAATAGCTAAATAAGATGCTCTACTCAGCTCTAATTCACACCAAAAAGTGTAATATACTAGGGTATTCATCCTGGTAAATCGGTTTACTTATACAAACAGGCATAAACGTAACTAAGTTTTTGCCTACGGGACTCTCTAACTCCTCCTAAATATTGATGAATGTACCAACAATAAACATACAATAACCTGATGGAAAGACCAAGTTTGTAACAAATCGTCTGTTCTATATCTATAATAACCACGTCAAATATTTTGTATCAGGATGAAAGAAGATATATAAAACACTAAATGTGAACAACATGTGACCAAATTATACCTGAAATAAGGTTCTAAATTGCAGATACACACGTAATATATCCTAAATTGTATAAATAACCAACAGATTACATTGAAGAATAAAATTCATCAGAGAACATACAAAACTGAAAGACCTATACTAAAATTCACGAGTTATAACAAAGCAAGAAGACTAATTCTCTACCATACCCAAATCATAAATTAAAAACGTGATGAACGTGAATGAACTAGCATTTAACCAAACAAACAAGAATTGTGAATAAGATACCAAGACATACGAGCGACACAACTGAATCCTATAGTAAATACGGTACAGTACATACCAAATCTAATGAAATTATACTCAACTTCAGTCCAAAACAGGGATAAATTAACACCTCTTCAACTAAAGTAACTACGGCTTAATAAGTCACATAATGTCATATATACATATAAAAATACCAAAATGATGCAATAACGTACCAATTATGCCTGAAATAATGTGGAAGATGCAAGCCTGAAGTACCCTGTAATGCCTAAAACTGAATGAGTTAACTGATCGAAATTCCAGAAACAACTAGAAATTTAACATGTATCAACCGATCATTACTAAGTATACATAACATAATAATTTAACTTACAGTCAATCCATATCATTCAGGTATTTTGGCTATTGGAACCCCGCGTCAATGGAACACTGATATATCTGGTTGTAACCTGGATAATGCAATATGGGTAGGTAGATTCTCGTAACGAAGATACAGTATACTAAGAAAAAAATATACATTAACCTGCAAACAACCTGACAAATAACGCTGACTATTTTTAAAGATAATATATACATATGAAATAAATAGATGGGAAACACAGAACCTTGCCTGTAATCCTACTGTCAGGCTCGTACAAACAGGGCTGTTCGCACACTGAGGCTGCAAATTGAGTTATATGACATGCCTACCACACTAATCCTATAAATGAATATATAGTGATAAATGAACCCCCAACCCCCACCGATAAGAACCCACCAATCAAGCATCGAATGAGTCAATTATACTCTTAAGTGATTCTTCCCTAGGAATGATTCAGTCATCCTGTAAATATTGTATCTATTTTACTTCATCGGTTAGCTCACAACGAAATACGAATGAAGGGGTAACTGCAGAAGTAAGTAAAGCTTAGCGCAAGGGTACTGATTAATACAATCGGATAAAAATAACAATAAACTAATTGAATCGATGCCACATGTAAAATTGATCAATATCGAACAACGTAGAAAATGATATCGTGGTTGAAAATTAATCATGAAGGTGTCCGGAAAGCGATTCTTTTTAATATATAATACTACATATAAGTTATTATCAATGAAAATTATCTTATAAAATGTATGTTTATCAATACCCCAAAAAACATTCAGAGGACACAGCATTGAACACGCAATATGACATGCAACGAAGTTGCAACACCCCCCAAGCATTAAAATTACTAATACCCTTATTAAACATAAAACCCGTTAACATGTATAAGCTTTCCGCTCACTGACCCCCGTCCTACCCTACGCCCCTCGCTCCCCGTTTCTGCGCGAACCCCCGTACGGTCGCTTGAGTCAAGGTTGCATGAGTTGCGCCCTACTCCCTGCCCACCAAAAGTGACTCTAGAATGCCGTTCATGCAGACAGATAAGCTACTGATGTGACTTCGCTAGACGTTGTTCAGAGATGATGGACTAAACAGATGCATGGTACGTCTGAGGTATTGTACCGTGACTGGGTGTTACCTCTAAATTTGTTATATATCAGAGGTAGATTGCTGAGAAGTGACCTATTAAAGCATTGTAGAGTTCGTTGTTATGACACAATGGGCTTTGATTTCGTCCTACTATTGATATTATTTCTTAGTAAGATTTAAGAATTTTTCCAGATAGAACGGATACCGTCGTATGAATATTTGTTAAGCATGAACTCAATGTTTTGTTTTAAATGTTAGATATTTTCTTCGGTATGCCTGGTATGCTGTTTTGTTATTAGTATACGATCTTAGTCATGAACCAGATCACGTGGGATATTGGAGTAGGACTTATCTTCTGGGTTACGGCGGGATACGTCGTATATCATGGTTAATCAATGTCGGTTAGGGTAGAGTAAATAATCTTATTTAGTTATTTTATAGTTTTTGTTGTATATTTTGATTGGTTATCATAGGATTATATATGCATTAGGTGTAAATTCGACTAATTTAATTGAATGTTGGGTATAAAATACTCTTAGTTGAATGTAATGATCCAAAATATTGATTTGTTTTACCTCTCGACATTGGATTTAGGTCCGGTTCCATATCGTCTTTGAGAACTAATCTATCGGATTTGTGTACAGTGATAGTGTTAAAATTCTTCAATAATTCAATGTACATCTCTATTATGTTTTTCGCTCGCATGTCTTTACTAGATGCTTATTCCCGCATGTCATACTTATATAAGTGTTTGTGATCCGTTTGCAGTTTATACACCTAGAAGTTATTGATTTATTCAGGCTTTGTTATAAGATTGCATTCCATTTCATAATACTTAATTTTTCTGAGCATTAACCAGATCCACTGTAGCATTTGTCACTGTAGGTTTGTAATGTAGAGGGGCCGTTAACCTATCTCATCCTAACAAAATCTAACCAAGGAATAAATGTTTTTATCCGTTTTCATACTTATGTCATGTATTACTTCATTGATTTAAGCTTTATTCTCATCAAATATTTCCACTTGACTGTAATTTCGCCAATCTTTAGCAGTTTATGTACCTACATTCATATTTTTTCACTTCGCTTGTTACAAGTCCAGTAATATCGACTAGTTTTAAATGATGTTAGGTGATCGCTCGTTAGTAGATTGTAGAGTTCAAAACGTTTATGTAAGCTTCCCGCATATGTCAGTGATTGTTACGGGTGTTGAAGCGATAGCAAGTTTTATGCATGGTTTCACTATTAGAGTGAGACTTTTTTGCAGTGTTGGATGTGTTGCTCCTACCCTATTCGTCTATTATAACGAATATTGAATAAATCCACTCTAACATATTTACTACGGATCTGTGATGTAACGTCCGAAGTCAACAAGATCAAGGATATAAACCATGTCTATCGTACATAATTGGCGAAATATATATCAATGTACGACAACATACATCACATATCAATGAATGCAAGAAGGGTTACCATACACTGCCAAATACATTAATACCTAGGCAACCTACCCTAACAGTCATCCTAACCAATAAGTTTGTATTTTTATTCAAGTTTGATGCTTATGTATGATATTGATATGTATGAATCTCTCCAGTAGGGCTGTATATTTAACTTATCAGAAGCGGTTTGAATATATTTATAAATTTGATCCAGCAAATATCCTTTTTTTAGACGTTTAGATTCCAGAATTTTTATCGATATCTCTGTTACATGTTTGTATTAGACTCAGCAGGTAGGATACATGAGAATTAATGCACTTCAGTTTGTTACAATTTTTTTATTGTGAACAGTTTCACGCGATATCAGGTTCATAGATCTACTCATCCTAACCAACTTAACAGATAATTATATATTATCATTCAAGTTTTATGGTTATTTATGATATTTAGTCATTATTCTGTGCGATTTACGTATCAAATACCCTCCACACGGCTCTATTTTACGTAGCTTTTTTATGTAATGTCACACACCACGTATACACATTTACTTTTACATGTATATACAGAGGCATTAACGTCACAGTGTCGGCACATGTGTCGACACAGTGCATATATACAGGGTTGTTAGCACAATGCATATATACAGGCGCGAGTGAAGGAGGGGTGTAAAGTGTTGGGTGCACCAATGAGTGTAATGAGCTGTAGGAAGTTGGGGATGGAAGCAAAGAGAGGGCTGTATGAGGGTGTTGTTGTTCCAACTGTGCTCTTCGAAGCTGAGACTTGGGGGGTGAGAGCAAAGGAGAGAAGAAGGTTGGATGTTTCGAGATGAAATGTTTGAGGAGCATGGCTGGAGTAACGCTGAGAAACCGGATCACCAACGATGTGGTTCGAATCAGAACAGGGATGGTAAAGAAGTTGGAGGACAGAGTGGATTCGCGTGTTCTGAGATTGTTCGGGCACATGGAGAGGATGGAGGAAGGGAGATTGGTGAAAAGGGTGATGAATGCGGAGGCGAGTGGTTGGAAGGCCTAGAGGTAGACCAAAATTTGGGTGGATGGATGGTGTGAAACAGGCTTTAGGAAGAAGAGACGTGAATGTGGAGGTGGCGAGAGAGCGTGCAATGAACAGGCATTAGTGGAGAATGGTTGTGATTGGTTGATTTTGACACTGCTCTGATGTTCTTTCCCGCCCTTGCCATCCCGCTGTCGGAATGGGCGTGTGTGGGGGAGGCCCGGCCATTATGACACGGCGGGGATAAACCAGTGGAAACTGTCAGGCCCTGCTGCTGATGACGGATCCTCGGACTGCACTCGTGACCCAGAGTGTATGTTGAGGGGGTACCGGACGGACTCTTTAGCCCTAAAGGACTTAGTTGTGTGAGTGTGATCGAATGAGGGTATGAAGTGCGTCTTGCCGTCGGTCACCCCCCTTTCTGGGGGAAGTGACCTATTGTCTGTATCTTTATCTGTTTGCTAGCCTCACTGTGTCGGCACATGTGTCGACGCAACGCATATATACAGGGTCGTTAGCGTTACAGTGTTGGCACATGTGTCGACATAGTGCATATATACAGGGTCGTTAGCCTCACTGTGACGGCAAATGTGTCGATACCATGTAGGCATTTACACACATTTTGTGCAAAAAGGGTTACCATTCACTGCCAGATGCATTAATACCTAGGCAACCTAACCTAACCTAACCAACGTAACCAAGAATTATGTGTCATCGTTCGAGATTTTTCATGTATAGATATGATACTTATTAATTGATTTATGATACATTCATTTCAAATCCCTCCACATGGCTCTACATTTTGATCGATCATTTGCAGTTTTGATATACACTTTCAATTTTGTTCTAGAAAATTTCATCCATTTTCATATGCAATTTACATCGTTTGTTTTGATTGTTACACCTTTTTTCATATAATTCTTGATTTTACATGTTATTCACACTCATGAAAACCCAAATTACCCCTGTACGGTATTCAATCATTGTTATATACATATGAAACCCTCCTAAAAACTTTAAATTTTACTCTAACATATATGTTTTTTATTTTGTTGTCACTTCCAACCCATATTAGTTAGCAGAGAGAGAGGACCCATTTTCAAACTTAGATGGTTTGAATGTTACAGGATTCATATTATTTTTGATTTGACACAATTCTAAAGCACTTTAACATGTTATTCACACCCATCAAAACCTAACATAACCTTATGTACAGTATTCAGTCATTGATATAAACATTGGAAGCCCTCCAGACGACTCTAGATATCACTTTAACATACATGTTATTTATTTCGTGTCACTCTCGACCCAAATTAGTTAGCAGAGTGGCCCCATTTCCAAACTTGGATGAATTGAATGCTACAAGTAATTCAAATTTGTATCCAGTTTCATACAGACGGATACATGGTCTCACCATATTTTTCTTATTCTACTTCAGTATCTCCACTTGACTCTACAACCTTTGACGACTTACATCTCTGATTTGCCTTGTATTTCCTATAATTTTCATATTCTTGACGATGACTTTGTTGCAAGATATGATAAGACTCTGATTTATATCCTACCAATCTGAAAACATTTAGGTCATTTACCTCGAGTTAGGTTTATGGTATATTTTCACTCCTTGAAACATACTCTTATACTGATTTTGACAATTCGATGTTAACTCCGAATAACACGATGTTTGCAGTTATTTAAATAACCTGTGAGTTTAGGATAATATAATTATTTCATTGAGGCTTTACATAGTCTTATTAGTATTTATTGGCAATATTTACATACCTTACAGGCATCATCAATGACATTTACCTCGTTTTTTGATTTGAAACAGCAAGGTTTGTACATCCCACCATACCCATAATCACTATATTTCAATTTCCTCTCAAAATATTTCATATACTCTATCATAGCTTTGATGCGAATACCGAAGGCTGTTCCGCTCCCGTAAGTCCACAAATGTATTGCTTCTTCTTCCTGAACCCTAATTTTTCGAAACTTCTCCAATTCAAATTCATTCTGATCTTCATCATTGAGAAATTTTGCATACAATCGAGATTTTATTTTGTTCTAAGGTATAATTTGTTTTCCACTACATCAGCTTTACTACAGTCATGGTGATAATTTTTCCACTTGGATCATACCAATTTCGAGATTTGCTTTCTTATTTACCCTAAACTTTACCCTATATGAATGATATCTCCCAATCTTTTGATTCTTGTTTTACTCATTCTGAGATAACTGATATTTTCAACACTAGTCAATAGGTGTTCGATCTGACTCATATCATCTTCGGAAATTTCTTTTCCCAACACTTGTAAACAAATTTTTGAGAAATGAATATTCATTTATGTTTATTCTATGACGAAACGTGTGTCTCCGCTTGATCTCAACAAAACTTTGACTCCAATCTCGATATGCAGCTAGATATTAAAAGTTGATTACATGTTGTTTTTTCGCAAAACATTAGGCCTAACATTTCTCGCATAGGTCATCAACTGTGTATGTATGTATGTGTATAGGGCTGTGTACGTATGTGCATGTGTATGTTCAACCATATGTAAGTGTTACATATGTTTAAAAAAATGTATAACAAAGAATATAAAGTTTTTAATTTCAATAAAATTTCACATTTTCGAGGGATGACAGAGCCAAGTTGGTCTATTGAAGTGATAACTCGACTACTTAATTGAGGTGCCATCCCTTGAAAAGGTGAAATTTTATTGAAATTTTGACTTTTTTGTTATAATTTTTTTTAAATTATGTACCACGTACATACGGTTGAACATACACATTCACATTCGTACACAGCCCTATACACATACATACATACACAGTTGATCATCTAGGTGAGCAATGTTAGGCTTAATGTTTTGCGAAAAACAACATGTAATCAACTCATTATAGCTAGCTGCCTACCGAAAATGGAGTCAGTGTTACGTTGAGATCAAGCGGAGACACACGTTTCGTCTGAGAATAATTAAAATGAATATTCATGTCTCCAAAATTTGTTTACAAGTGTTGGAAGAAGAAATTTCAAAAGATGATATGAGTCAGATGGAACAAATATTGACTAGAGTTGAAAATATCAGTTATCTTAGAATGGGTACAACAAGACTCAAAAGAGCAGGAAAAAGAAAGTTGGCTTTGGGTAACTAATGTCGACGCGTTACAGTCGTATGTAACAAAGTTTAGGGGAAATAAGAAAGCAAATCTCGAAATCAATAAGATCCAAGTGGAAAATCATCATCATGACTAGTAAAGCTGAGGAAGTGGTAAACATATTATGCCTAATAACAAATGAATATCCGGATCGTAGTCAAAATTTCTCAATGATGAAGCTCAGAATGACTTGGAATTGGAAAAGTTTCGAATAAGTAAGGTTCAAGAAGAAGAAGCAATACATTTGTGGACTCACGGGAACAGAACAGCCTTCGGTATTCGCATCAAAGAGATGATGGAGTATATGAAGGATTTTGAGAGGAAACTGAAATATAGTAATGATGGGGATGGTTGGATACACGAACCATGCTGTTTCAAATAAAAAACGAGGTAGATGTCATTAATGTTGCCAGCAAGGTCTGTAAAATAATGCCAATAAATACTAATAAAAATATGTAAATCCCCTATGAAATGTTTATTTTATCCTAAACTCAAAGGTTAAGTAATGAATTGCAAACATCGTGTCTGTCGAAGGTAACATCGAATAGTCGAAATTGGTAGATGAATATGTTTGGAGGCGTGAAGTTATACCAGAAACATATCTCGAGGAAAATGATCTAGATGTGTTACAGCTTGGTAGGGTATAAATCAGAGTCCGATAAGATCTTGAAACAAACTCATAGTCATGAATAGGAAAATTATAGGAAATACAAGGCAAATCAAGGATGCAATTCGTCAGAGGTTGTAGAACCAAGTGGACACATTGAAGTAAAATAAGAAAAAACATAGTGTGAGACCATGTGTCCGTTTGTAAGATACTGGATACAAATTTTCATTATTTGTAGCGTTCAATCCATCCAAGTTAGAAGATGGGACCTCTCTGCTAACTAATATGGGTCACGAGTGACAACGAAATAAATAACATGTATGTTAAAGTGATATCTAGAGTCACCTGGAGAGCTTCATATGTATATATCAATGACTGAATACCGTACATAAGGTTAGGTTAGGTTTTGATGGGTGTGAATAACAAGTTAAAGTGATGTAGAATTGCGTCAAATCAAAAATAATATGAATTACCTGTAACATTCAAACCATCTAAGTTTGAAAATGGGTCCTCTCTGCTAACTTATATGGGTTGAGAGCGACAACGAAATAAATAACATATATGTAAAGTGATATTCAGATTTGTTTGGAGGGTTTCATATGCATATAACAATGACTGAATACCGTACATAGGTTAGGTTAGGTTTTGATGGGTGTGAGTAACATGTAAAATCAAGAAACATCTGAAAAAAGGTATGCCAATCAAACAAACGATATAATTTGCATATGAAAATGGATGAAATTTGCTGGAATAAAATTGAAAGTGTACATCAAAACTGCAAATGATAGATCAAAATGTAGATCCATTCGGAGGGATTTGATATGATATATCATAAATCAATGAATAAGTATCATATGTATACAGGAAAAATCTCGAACGATGACACATAATTCTTGGTTAAGTTGGTTAAGTTAGGTTAGGTTGCCTAGGTATTAATGTATCTGGCAGTATGAGGTAACCCTTTTTGCATTCATTGATATTTGATCTATGTTGTCGTACATTGATACATATTTCGCTATTTATGTACCTTAGACATGGTTTATATCCTAGATCTTGTTAACTGCGGACCTTACATCACAGATCTGTGGTAGACATGTTAGAGTGGACTTATTCAATATTCGTTATAATAGACTAAAATGGTAGGAGCAACACATCCAACACTACAAAACAATTTCATTCAAACAGTAAAACCATACACAAAACTTACTAACGCTTTAACACCCGTAACAATCACTGACATATGCGGGAAGCTTACATAAACGTTTTGAACTCTACAGTCTGCTAACGAGCGATCACCTAACATTACTTGAAACTAGTCGATATTACTGGACTTATAACAAGCAAAGTGAAAAAAATATATGTATGTGGGTAAAATGACAGATTCAAGTGGATAAATTTGATATGAATAAAGCTTAAATCAAGGAAGAAATACATAATATAAGTATGAAAACGGGTAAAAATATATAATAATTAGTTAGAGTAGGTTAGGATGAGATAGGTTTGTGTCCCCTCTACATTACAAACCTATGAAGAAATATGCTACAGTGGATCTGGTGAAAGCTCGTAAAGTCAGATATCATGAATTGGAATGCAATCTCATAACAAAGCCTGGATTAATCCACAACATCTAAGTGCATAAACTGCAAACGGATCACAAACATTTATAACAGTATGACATTCGGGCGGATAATATAATTGAGATGTACATTAAATTATTGAAGAATTTTAACACTAACACTCTGCACAAATCCGGTAGATTAGTTCTCCATGACGACATGGAACCGGACCCAAATCCATTGTCGAGAGGTAAAACAATACCTAATACATATATACATATATATTGATATGATAACCAATCAAAACATACAACAACAACTATAAAATAGCTAAATAAGATTCTCTACTCTACCCTAACCGACATTGATTAACTATAATATACTGCGTATCCTGCCGTACCCCAGAGGATAAATCCTACTCCAATATCCCACGTGATCTGTTTCATGACTAAGATCGTATACTAATTACATAACAGCATAACAGACATACCGAAAAAAAAATCTGACATTTGAAACAAAACATTGAGTTCATGCATAACAAATAATAATATTACGGTATCCTTTCAAACTGAAACAATTCTTAAATCTTACTAAGATATAATATCTATGATAGGACAAAATCAAAGCCCACTGTGTCATATCAACGAGCTTTACAATTTTTTACTAGGTTACTTTTCAGCAATCTACCACTGATATATAACAAATTTAGAGGTAACACTCAGTCACGGTGCAATACCTCAGACGTACCATGCATCTGTTTAGTCCATCATCCCTGAACAACGTCGAGCAAAGTCACATCCTGGACATAACCAAGAATCTATACACAGGTACAGTGGTCAAGAATGGGCCTGACATGAGTCTCAAAGAGTGTGGTGTGGCCATAAAAAGCTGGGTTTCTGTTCACTGACGATCCAAGTAAATCACTACAACGATTAGCATCTTGCCGGATAATCTCTCCAACAAATATACGGGAGTTAAGATCGACATCCACAAGAACTTACATATCACGTTGAACTTGGACGAACTCCAAATGACAACCAAAGAGTGTAAGCCACCTCTACACTACAATCGTCTAATAAAACGTTACACTATACACTTGCTAGGGTATAGATGCAGTATGGACTTACACCTCTTAAACATACATCAATAATAAAATAACTACGTATTTCCCTACTCTGTTTTAATTCATACTAAAAAGTTGTAATACGCTTAGGGTATCCATCATAGTAAAATCGGTCAACTTATAAAAAAATAAACATAAATACAACAAGCTTTGGCCTAAGGGACTCCTCTAACTCCTTAACATTGAAGTATGGTTCTTCAATAAACATACAATAAGTTAACAACGCGACCGAGCTTGTATCACATCGAATCTTCTATATCAATAATAACCACGTCAAATATTGTACCAGGATGTAGAAAGATACATAAAACAGTTAAAAAATGAACAACATGGAACTAAATTATACCTGAAAGAATATTCAACATTGCAGATACAAACGTAATATATCCTAATACTCTGATATTGTGTAAATAACCAACAGATTGAATTGCGTATGGAAACTGTGACGAGAACATACAAAAATCAGAGACATGCTAAAACAGTCAAGATATAATAAAATAAGAAGAATGATGCAATAACCGACCAGTTATGCCTGAGATAGTGTGCTAGATGGACGATGCAAACCTAAAATAAGCTAAAAATCCTACAACTGTATGAGATAACTAGTTCAAAATTACAAAAAACGCTACAAATTGAACATAAATCACCGATCATTACTAAGTATACATAACACAATATAATAACTTACAATAAATCCATATCGTTCAGGTACTCTAGCTAGTGGAACCCCGCGTCAATGGAACACCGATATATCTGGTTCAAACCTGGATAATGCGTTATGACGTAGATAGATTCTCGTAACGAAGCTGCTGCATCAACCCAGAATACAAACATCAACTCGTCAACTTCCTACAGATAATATAAACATATGAAATAAACGACTGGAAAATACACAGAACATTGCCTAAACTCAATGTCAGGCTGGTACCAAGTGTCCAACCGCTAAGAACCCAACCACACAACCTCCGAATGAGTCAATTATACCCCAACTAGATACACAAACATATATGTCCAGAAAAATATATAGAATTATAATCCAGACATAAATATATGACGAAACATTCACTCAACATTCACAAATATGAGCAAACTTATCTAATTTGCCAACGGTTTTAACGCTCAATACTGTATGTATATTATCATGTAACTGTTGCATTTAATATCAATAAAAATTATCTTATAAACGTATGATATCAATACCCCTTAACATTCAGAGGACCAGCATTGAAATGCATATATGCAACATGACATGCAACGGAATTGCAATACAGCATGCCCAGCATTGAAATGCGAATACCAAAGGAGTGTGTAAACGTTCTATTTATATAACCTATCAACATATGAAAACCTAATAATATATGTAACCTATCAACATATATTATAAATAATCCGAAAGCTGTCCGTCCATCCGTCAGAATGAGTCACCCGTTAGCCATCTGCCTGACTCCTGCCGTACGTGAAAAATATGGGGCGCTAACTCGCTAGACTGAAAAGTAACTCTATTTAATTTCGAGTTTTATTTCAACTTCTTTGAATCATATTGTATCCAGTTAGGTAAGTTTTTATGGTTGTATTTTTACACCCAAGCGTCTGGAGAAAATAGAAATGTGTAAATCCATACTATAAAACATACAATATTAGTGCAGAGATTCATTAATCAATCGCGAAATTAAAAATCAGGTCTCTATCCTGTAACCAATAGTGCAGTGGTGAAATAAAATTCGCTTATGGTTAGTCTTCAACCGAAAAAACAAACTCGGCTTTTCCCACGTGGAATTTACCTTAACATATAAAATTCTTATGGTAATGTATCTGGTCATAGCTTCTTGATGAATAATGTCAATTACATAACCAATAAGTTCAAATATCGAGCGATGAATGAACATTAGAGATTTTTCTTAATCTTCAATCATAAACGAATTTTCTTTCGCCACTGTACATTACGTACGTCGAGGACGTTTCAATTTTTTTTTGTCAGAAACTTATTTTTACTCACTATAAACAACTTCCATTGAAAACCAAGTAACCACTCTTCACCGATCCGGAGGGATTATTGAATGAACTACCAGAGGCAGCATTGTTCGTCACACTTCTTGAGATAGAAGCCTCTTTAAATGAGAAAAGGTGTGATAAAAAATGAAATTTGCTCAGAACTACATGCGATTAGCGTTCAAGGGTCAAAATTTTAGCTCGCTGTTGGTCTTCGATAAAGACTATGGTGAGCAGAGACTTGGGGGATGAGAGCGACTGAAGGAATTGATTGGAATTTTCTCTCATGAGACATATAATTCTTGATGGTCCATGCTCAATTTCCTATCGCGATTCGAGTCTAAAGGGTACTTGACTAATTGCGGGAGTTTTAAATGAGAAAATAGCTTCTGCATGTATTCTTTTCGTATCAGCTTTCAACGCTTAACCCGTGAGATTTGGGGTCCTGACAGGTTAGATAAATAGGATAAGAACAAATACCTCCAACTCCTCCAACCACCGAGTGGACTGGCTCAATTGTCGTTGATACTCGAAAAAAAATCTGCGGTGAAGTCCGGTTACCTGTCAAAAATGTTCGCTCGAGTCTAATGCAGTGAACCCCACGTATGCTCAGAACACCCTGTCGCGCCCCGTAACAAACAATTCAATAGGATCGTCATGTGATTTTTAATAATAGGCCATTTCTCATCACAAAAAGTACGATAAGTTATGTTGGTGTCCGATTTCAATTTCAATAATTCGCTTCATGAAATTTCTTTGGGGATGAGGAAATTTTCACTATTTCGTGCGGAAATCAATATTTATTATTTACTGCCTCATGAAGCTTGTATTTCTGACCTGTCCTGCTCCACTACCCAGTCTGCATTTCGTGAACTAATGTTGAGGTATGACGCCTAGACATTAAAAAAATTGTGTATTATTGACGGTACTGAATATTAAACGAAATGAGCTTCTAATCCCGAATATGTAATGCAATTCAGGGCCGAACGGTACAAAGGTACAAAGCGCCATTTTTTCAACATTCCCGTGCCTCTAACTTCTTCATAAACGACATAATTTGTAATGTTAACATTACGGCTTCAATAGAGAAATCGTTTCTTGAAACTCCCGTACTCAAAACTGAAGGGGAGTTCCGAAATTCTGATTCATATTATAAAATAAATGAAGTGAAAGTGTTTGGGAATGTTTTGAATGTTGTCCGATCTGCTGTTACGATTTCAACGTTAAAACACAATGTTTTCTTTTAATTATTTTTCTGGTTTATCTGAAGTTACAGTAATATTGGTTATAGGGTCATATGTTACTTCTGAAAATATTTTTTAATGCAGATATTTAAAATATTTTTCGTGAGGTTAATTGTGTTTGAAAATGAATTCAAAACTAATATGTTTGGTGACTCAGTCGTTCTGGATCTACGTTGGAAAATAAATAATATTTCCGTTGTTACGTAAAATATAAAACGTAATACATGTAGATCAGGTGGAATCGAACTATAACGTTGATTGTGATTTCTGAAAGTGTTTTAGCCGCATACATGAAGACCTGCTTTTATAAGCATTCAATACTTGAGTCGAAAATTCTCACCTGAGCTTCGCAATTTTCTCCGGCACAAAACCTTCTTTGTTCACTTTTTTTTTCGCGAATCAGTCACTTACAAGGATTTACAAAGAATTAGATATTCAACGTAGAAATTTTAACCATTCCATTAATTTTTTTTCATAGTGAACCTGTGTGATTCCACTCCGTTACACAAGCCAATATTTTCGTCTGCCGCAAGACAAGCTGTGAAGTTTGCGGAACTGTGCGATGAAAGACCATGGACGGTTGTTTCTACCCTGCTGGTGAATAGTGTGATAATGTAGGGAACTCCCTTATCCCAACGTATTGGAGCTGAGGCAAACCAAAGATGCAATCACCTTTTATACACAAGTTTACGAAAGGAAAACTGACATTGTTAACTAGCATGAAATTCGTACAATATGTATAATTCTCATTGTAAACGGCTGTTTGAAAGAATCAGCGAACAAATCGAGGTACCGTTCAAACATATTTGGAAATTCATGAGCCAGTGTACAGAGTAATCAACATGCATCATTCAGACCAACGTGCAAAGTTTTGCTATAAATTTGAAGGTTACGTGACATTTTCTAAGTCGCGGGGTATCCACGACTATGTAGGTTGAACTCTTTCCTTATCTTACCGTTCTAAATTCTTAGTTAAATGCTACGGGTAAAGCAAGCACATGCCCAAGTGTGTAGATGAGGTTTCTTCCACTCCTGTACACACAAATGTGTTGCCCCACATCAAAGTGAATTTAATCAGAGGCATTTAACATTTGGCCGTGTGCGTTTAAGTTCAAGTATTTATGCATACTTTTGTTTTGGCAGGCGAGTAGACAGAATTATCTCACGGTGATGTTTTCTTTTTCTAAATTCATTGTATTGTCTTCATAAAATCTAACACGTAAAATTTCCCCTATTCATTCCTTCACAATGCGGACCTTCAGGGGAATTGGGGGAGTACCCGCTGTCATAATCCGGTTAGGTAACGTACATTTTTTTCGATTTCTCATTAGAGATTGGCAAAGAACCGCACATGGAAGTGATTAAGCCAATCTCCTTCAATATCTTTGTTGTTTTAGGCGTTTGGCAGGTTGGGACATACGTGGTGCTTTATTGAAAAATGTTAGTCCATTAGATCAAAGAATAAAAAACTGATCTATATCTGATAACAAAACAAATAGTTTCAGTTATCTTACGAAACTCCTGCTGAAGAGTGCACGACAGTGGGAGGTATAGGCATTGTCCACCAAGCTCTGCATATATCGGAAGAGGATAGCAGAAAATTGTACGTCTTTCTGTTAGCCAGCTATAATTTTAAAGTCTCAATTTTAACTGAACAGCAAGTAGGCAAAGTATAACACGGCACCAGTGGAAAAAACGATTGAATTTTTGTTGTTACTGTTTTATTGACGCGAGTAGGAAAGTTTTGAGGTGAATAATTCAGGTCTGCGTTACCAGAGTGGACCTGTTATGTGGCAATCGACGCCCTTTTTACGCCTACAAAGGACTGCACAGTAGGTACAAATTTATTTGAGGGCGGCTAGAGCCTCCCTCAACGGCGCGCAAGCTCAAGACATGCGTGCCGTGAAATTGATTAAATCAGGTTTGGTTGAAGGCATCATTTTTTTGCGTTGCTATGCCTCACATAACTGGCATGGCACTGGACACCGGCCGTGATCAACCACACGATTAACACCGGCTCGTGTTGATCATTTCGAGCGCACTTATTTTTCCGCAAGTATGATAAATTTGTCTCAACCTATAATATCACTATGTGTTGAGATACAAGGAGAAAAAACATACCACAAACAAGGCCCACTCGAGGGCCTGGGCCTCCAGCTTCCTAGAGGAACTCCGGGGCAGTAGCACTAGTATAGGTAACCTATTACTGTTCCAGAGCAAAAAACGTAGAACAAACCAGGCCCTCTTTAGGACCCTGGCCCTTAGCCTCCTTAAGAGACCCCGGGGCAGAGGCTTCACTATAGACAACTTCTTACTCTTTAAGATCGCGAAAGAGAACGAAAAAAACGCAGAACAATCCATGCCCTCCTTAGAGTCTGGTCTCCAGCTTCCTTGAACGACCCAGGGGCAGGTGTTCCACTATTGGTATCCGCTTACTGTTACTCAGCTCGACTAAAGACCCCGCTGCAGGGTCTTTATACTATGGGTAAGCTCTTACTGCTCTAAGCGCAAACCCACTGCTCCAAAAGCAAACAAACCAGACCCTCTTTGTAACTTTGGCTTCACTCATCTTAAGGACCCCTTGGCAGAGGCTCTACCATTGTTACCTCTTACTGTTCCAAGCAGAAAGTGAACAAACCAGGTCCACTTTAAGGTCTGGGCTAACAGCTCTTCGAGGACCCCGGGGCAGAGACTCTAGTAAGGGTAACCTTTTACTGTTTCAAACCCAAACACAGTAAACAAACCATGCCATCTTTAAGGCTTCTTTAGGGCCCTCTTAAAGGCCTTTTTTTAGGGCCCTCTCAAAGACATGAGCCCCAACTACCTTTGAGGACTCGGAGCAGGGTTTCTACAATGGGTTACCTCCCATTTTATCAAGCGCAAGCAAAGCAAAGATAGGAGGCTCTCTCTAGGGCTTGTGTCCCCGGCTCCCTTACGGTCACCGAACATAGTTTGCGTTCCCTTTTACTGTAAAAAAGCGCAAGCCCTGTAAACAAACCAAGCCCTCGTTAGGGCTAGGGTCCTAAAATCCTTTACGACCCCGAGCGGAGGCTTTTCTTTCAGTAAACTTTTACTGTTTAAAATGCATACAGAAATTAACAAAACATGGCCTTATTTGGTCCAGGGCCCCTCACTTCCTCAATCAAGGTAAAATCTTAGTTTTTAACGAAAGCATGAAAAAAGCAGATCCCCTTTCGAATCTGAACCCCAGCTCCATTAAGGAACCAGGATCAGACAATTTACTTTAGGTACCCTTTTTTGTTCAATAGAATACAACTAAACAACCCCCCCCCCCATCTCTCGGTCCTGAGACCTTGTGATAGAGGTTCTACCACTTGGTACCTATAACTGTTCATATGTTAAATATAGCAAAAAACAGTCTTCCTTTAGGGTTAGGATTAGATATTTATCCAGAACATTAGATATAATCGATTGCATCAACCAAGACCTCTTCAGAGCCCCAGGTTGAAACTAGACTACGGTTCCCTCTCATTCTCTGTCCGGAAAAAAAAGTTTTTTAAACAAACTACGGACTCTACATGTCCTGGGTCCTCAGATTTCTTTAGCTCTAAGGACTGAGCCTCTTTCCTAATGAACCTCTAATATATAATCTAAATGATTTGAAATGAAATGAGCAAGCCGAGTCCCTTTCATGACACGGAACAGAGGTTATGCAACGGCAACCACCATTTTATAGTCGAATGTGCAAACCTTGCTCCCTTAGTCCTCGTTTACCGAACCTCATCTAGGACACGGCGTTCTTCATCCAAAAACGGCAAACGGTTGAACAAACCGGACATTCTTAGGGCCCGGCCCCCCAGCCTCAATTACGTCATGGAGCGCAGGATCTACTTTAGTCCCTCTCGTTTTTCATCCTCAACTGAACTGTAGTAACCTCACGGGCTTCATCTGCAAAAACGATCGAAAGGCCGTTCTCCTTAGGGCCCATGCCTCGTTTATGAGTCGGGCCAAGGTGTACGTCGTAACTTCTTATTGTTCATGCAGATCCTAATTACGAGCCCCCCTCCCCTCTTCCCCCCTTTCGGGTCCCGACCAGAGTTGGACTCGTCTATTATCCCTGTTCATTTATAAAACTGATAATAATAATGACAATATGAACTTTTATTGATAATAGTAATAGTAATGTGTCTTCCTTTCCGGTAGGTGAACAATGCCAGGGTCTTCATAAGTCACGAAGTATCCTCCTTTTTCCTAATTGATCATTTTTCTATGATGTTCTGTTGTGACGCCATCCAAACAATTGTAGACGCGTGGCAATTGCTCGTGGCGGATGGTTGATTTCTGTATTTGTGATAATTGAATAGATTACAAATTTCAAACATTGCTATTTCATAGTGGAGTGACTTTTAATTAATTCGTAGTTTTTTATAATTAAATGAAACAATTCATTACTTACTTTGTCACTAGCTAGAATACTAACTGGATACATAGCTACGGATAAAACTTATCTCTATCCAACCCCATACGACAAAACCTTCCCTTCATTTACAATAGAGTCATAAGAACATCAATTAAACTGTGGCTCGCAGAATGTTCTAATTTTGGCGATTGTTTACTGAGATGATAAATATTACAAGTGATATACATTTGTTTCAGCTCCGTAGTTGGGGCGTAGCTGAATCCCTGGTAGCTGAAATTGGGCAAGAAACTCAAGATGGACATCATGGGCGATCCTACGAATCAGGATATTACAATCATGAAGGATCTGATGACGCCGCGAGTTCAAGCAGAATAAGTTCCCGGGCCTACACGAGGGCCAAGTTTCCAGTGCATCTTGTAAACCACAAGGGCTTACAAGGCTTAGGGCTCTGACGACAGGCAGCTGAGGCTTAGGGCTCTGACAATTGTAGCTGGTCAACATGAAGACCTACCGCCACCAGTGCTGGACCAGGAAGACAAGAACTCTGCACTCTCCGCCCCTGGATACATGAAGTTACGTTCTTGCATAGCTGCCCTTTATTGCTTGATTGTTCATTTCAACCATTAAAATCATATTCAACATGTATTTACCTTCTCCCTTCGTGATTGCTTCAAGGCCAATTCCTCTACATTGGCCTTCCTCTTTTCCTCTCCCTCACAACATGTGTTTAATTTATTACAAATGCGCATAGCTGTTAGAATCATGTTTTATGTTTAAAGCATTATTTTTAACATTATTGCAAGCGTGTCTCAGGAATGCAATCATGAGCACCTACCGCCTTTCGCACGGGCAACGTTCACGTCAAGGACTTCCAGCCACAAATTCTTCGTGTACGCCCGAATCCAGCCAACACTACCGAGGGTTGCCGGAGGTTTTTGGATCACCAATTACAATGTCAGAATGGAAGAAAGTGTCTTAAAAAAAGTACCTCCACATGCTAAGATCAAAATTAATCATTGTGACAGCTGCGTATCTTAGGAGAATGAGAAAGTTATTCGTGTAGACCTTGATTAGTAGTCAGCGTAAACTACTACCTGGCATTTTCCAGAGTTCCAAGGGAGCTTCTTTTAGGTCGGGTCTTTCTCTGGTGAATCCCTCATTCTGCTTCCTCAGGGTCCAATAAGAAGGTATACCTTTTAGGAAGAGCACTTCCCGCGCTCTAGGGATTGAATATAACCAGGGCTTGTCCATAAATAGTAATAAGTGTCGTCGAAACGTGAGTACATTTTTATAAAGTGTTTTGTCTCGATTCTGCCTCCTCACTGTCCTATGAGACGAGGCCTAGAAACTGCTTAGCCACAACCGCTTTCCTGTCTGTCTCGCGCACCTGCCACATCAGGCCAGCATTCTCTCCCATGGGACAGGGCAGGAATGAATAATTTATATTATTAAAGTGTACTGTGTTAAGGCGATAATTTTCTCGCCGCAGATATGTCGGTACGTACGACCAAACATTGTATAGTGTTCAATATCAGGTAAAATGAAAACAGCCCTTCCCATTTTACTAATCACAACTTATGAGAGCATTCGCAGTGTGAATCTATCATAAGAGTTTTCATTGGAGCACAAGCTCACATGACGTTTACTTTGATCAGATATAGTTTAAAAGAGATTATCATTAAAACGGAAATAAAAATGGATCATGTTTCCGTCACTCCTCTTGTTCAAGTGATATTTAAAGGTAACCACCATAAGGCATTGAAAATGCACTCTAATGTAGCCATTGAAAAGGCACTAACAACGGTATAAGTACAATTCTTTACAGCCGCTTCAACTTCAATAGTGCATAAATTGATAAATCTCGTGATCTTAATCAATACTTAGCTACACTACAGTGACCATTGTCGACTGATCCTCATTCATTTAACCGAAATGTTCAAGCAAAGGTACCTTGAAAGAGTAAGTACTGCTAAAGCTTCTATTGTCAAGATCTTGAACTGTTGTAACAGAGCACTAAAGTACCTCTTCAGATAAATTGATGAGCTCTAGGCCTTCTGATGTCTTCCTTACTAGGATCACTTCCCCCAAAATTTCACGCAAGTTTTATTTTCAGGACACGGTCACCTTTCCCGCGGTGAACGAATACCGATTTATCTTCCTCTTCCACAATCAACCCAGCCCGTCCATTTGGGCTCCAGTGTTGTTGATTTTGTGGAAATTTTATTCACTCGCTCCAAAGCGTGGGCTGCCTTAACTGTGACCTAGAGGCTGTCATGTTAGTTTTGTCTGTCATGCGCTCCTAATCAAGAGTTACGACAGATAACTTTATGGCAGAGGAAACGGATATAAGTTATCTGTTAAGGATAAGAAGTAAATGGCGTGACCCCATGCCTCCCTTAGGTATTTATTATCCCTTTCGGCTATCTTTGCCTAAATGATTCAGCGGTCAGTAAAAAGTGCACAGTGCCGGCACAGTAGTGCACGAACCATCAATACTCAAACCGGTTCACACTGGTTCTCAGGCCAGTGTGAACAGGCTTGCACCTCCTTCCCAGTCCCTTGTAGCCGCAAGAAGGGCACGAATTGCTACCTAACAGGTCCACTCTGGTAACGCAGACTCTAGTTTCCGCCTCAAAACTTTCCAACTGGTGTCAATAAAGTATTTTAAAATAACAAAGATGCGCGTTCATTCCACTGACACAATTTATGTGCGTCGGAAATGCTTTTCAATATCATTTGGAATTTGATTAGTTTCTGTCAGATTAATAGTGAAACCGACTATTTCCTCCCATCCTCCTTCTATGGAGCTATTGTGACAGTGACTATGGCGCCCTACCGAGCCTGTCATATACCCCTTATCCTCTATTACTTACATATAACAGAAACCACTCTCCTTCATCGAAAAGTTGTGCCTGGCTGCATGTGAGAGTACTTTATATGGTATGATGTATATCATGTATATAAGAAGCAGAGTGAATTCAATGTGTATCCGAGATTGGGCATCCACATTGTGAAACAATCGCTTTTTCTACGTATTAAACACTCAACCCTTACCTATTTGACTCTGAGCCACCAACGTATTTTTCCTGTCGCAGAGTGGAGAGTAAGGAAGGCCCAACTCGTGTTCTCGGTCGCCCTGCCTGAAGAATTCTTCTAGTAATTGCTCTGTCCAGCGCTTGTGCACTTGCCATCGCTTACTGGGATGGGAGATATCGCAGCAATGCAGCACCAGTGACAGGGCTTTGGCTTTGTCCAGACTGAAATTAAAAAAAAAAAAGCAAAATAATACATTTTATTTCTCGATATATAATGAGATTTCAAGTATTCATGTCATAATACCTATACTATAACAACATATCTTGGACTCAACCTTGAAATTGAACAAAGAAACGTTGATTTCATCCTGCATGCTGTAAAATCTTGCTTGTTACGAATTTCAAGGCATGCGGTATTGTGTGTGATAGCAAGAACATTTACCAAGTAGGGAACAAGTGTCATACAAATAATGATTTATTTTTAAAATCTTTTCTTATGTACTATGTTTAAAGTGTGAACGTTATAAAATAAGTATCAATCATCTCCAATTAGTCGGTTAATACTTCAATAGTTACTGTTAAAACTGCACTGTGTATCTGTTTAGTTATTGTACTGTTGATAGCGGTGCCTTAAACTTCAACTGCGGTGCCATTTTCAGGTACAAATGGTTACTTCATATACGAGGAATTATGGATACGAATATTTCGTACTTGTTTTATTCGGATTTGAAAGTTGTCAAAAGTTCCTGACGTCCTACTATGATACTATTCTCATTTGCAGCATTCATGATATTGATCGTAAGAATTTCAACGGATGAAAATATTAAAGCGAATGCAACTCAACCATTTTAAGAAATGTAACGTTACAAGTAATGTCGTTCGTTGGTCTTTCGGATCATCATAGAAACTGTCATGAAAACTTCACCGTAGATGACCTCTTAGTGCGTACGTGCATAGATGTCCACCCTCATCAAGAAGTTTTATGCACGTTAATAAATGTAGCTATCAACGTTTCACTCTGCCTTCTGTTAAAGAATATATTTATGTACGAGTAATGAAGTATGTAGTGCACAGTATAGCAGGAATGATATATAAATGCGGTGTAGCACTATGCTTGCACGGATAAGCAAATTCTCCTGCCTCAATCCGGACTTTGGTAAGGGATGTTTTTTTTTCGAAACGAGTCCGTTATTCAGTTCATCATTGAATCGGGCCAGTCGTCAAGGTGGTCTTTCTTGCAGAGCATTAACACACCTCGATCACTTCCTAACTAAAATTGAATAGCATCAGTGTATCAATTCTTATTCCAAATTATTTCTATGTCTCTATCGCTTTTTCGTATAATAAAATTAGACCTTTTTTACGTGCAAAT
>SDVV010001876.1:0-24354 GCA_016164225.1 Gammarus roeselii
AGTTACCGCAACACGAAAAGAGATTGTATCATGACGACAGTTACCGCAACACGAAAAGAGATTGTATCATGACGACAGTTACCGCAACACGAAAAGAGATTGTATCATGACGACAGTTACCGCAACACAAAAAGAGATTGTATCATGACGACAGTTACCGCAACCCAAAAAGAGATTGCATCATGACGAGTTACCGCAACACGAAAAGAGATTGTATTATGACGACAGTACCCGCAACACGAACTGAGATTGTAAACCAAGAAATCTTGATAGCGCATCATGTAATGAATTTAGGTTAGCCATCAATTGAAGGTGAGCGGTTGAAAGAAGTGAGTTGTTCGTGTGTGTTTGAACAGTCTCTATGCAGTCCCCGAGCGTGCCGTTTATTGTGGGGCTGTATCATCGAACACCACGCTGTCGCGACTACTTCTAAATGTGATCTTCGTCTCCACATCGACTGAGGCAGCTCGAGCCCTGAGGAAAGCTCCAAGTGTCCTGGTAAAGATGGTGCTGTTGGTTATCCTGATTGCAAGGTATTAGTACAGAGCCATCATGGCAGACCTGGAGGCGGGGGGCGCCCTTACTGCCTATACGTCGCTCTGAAGGCAGGTGACGGGCCAAATGCACACAGGAAAAGAGTTCACTGGATAAACCGCACGTGGCTACCAAGAATAAAAGCTCAAAAAATAGGCTGCATAAGCAACGCACTGCTAACAAATGTAGCGAGTATTCCTGCAAAGGAACACGCAGGTTTGTAATGAATGCAAGACCAAGAGTTCTGGAGTTGCCTTTTTCCACTAAGAATAGTCGCGGTTCATTGCAACGTAGTATTTTCTGGTCAAAAACAAACCTTCATGCCAAGCCCAAGACAAGCCGTTGCGGAGACTGTTGTTGGTAATACATATCGTCATAGCTTCACAGATAATAGTTCTGTTGTTTAAATCTAGGTGTGTTCATCCTTAGAGAGCGTTCACGGGCAGCACCGTGTAGGGAGAAGCCAGTTTGCTTTGTTCTGAATGTTTCCTGTTCTCCTTTAATGTTGGTTCCGACCACTTCTTTGGGGCGCGCATATTGGCAGAGGAGCAATTTTACCAGTTTGAGATAAGATCGTAGGTACGCAAGATAGCGCTGAAATAGTTTGCAAAGCTCTTCCTGAAATAAGAGAACAGGAGTGACGAACTCGAGGTACAGAGCTTTCCAGGGCTGGCGTGCATCCTCGAGCTGTACCCGTTTGCATGGGGCTTTCCGAGTCAGCAGTTATTGCTTGTGTTTCAGTAGAGGAAGTCAAGTAATTCGCGCTCTACCACTGACGAATACGTCTAACAGCGACCCACGATACAGCGACGCACAGTTGACTAGATAATAAACGATTTCAGATAACAAGGTAGTTAGACTAAACACAAGAAGTTGTCGCCATCGCGCAGATAGTAAGAGTCTTTGTCATACGACAATAACGGTGCAAGCAACATCAACGAGATGATGTTAGAGCGTTGTCGAACAAATTATGCCATTCGTTAAACCAAGTTCCAAATAACGTATCAAATTTTTTATAAGTTGAGTAGTATTGGGTAACTTTCGTAACAGAAAGTGTAACTTAAGTTGCATGAGGCAAATTTCGTAAAAAAATTGTAAGTAAGTTGCATGATGTAAATTTCGTAACAAAAAGTGTAAATTAAGTTGCACAAGGTAAATTTGGCAATAACAAGTTTTGTGTGTTAGTGGTTATGTTATGTTAAAGCTTTTCAGGTTGTTATAATCGGGTAAATCAAGGTAGGAATGATCAAACATTGGTTTTGGAATAGTCTTTTTGTATAAAAAGAAGTATAAAGTCAACAGGTAAACTCAATAGAGCACTGATATAATATTGATTGTCATAACGGACACACTGTAACAAAAGTGTAAATGAACAGCAAAAAGAAATGTATTAGGTGTAAGACGAGCGTAGAGTAGAGTAGGAGGCCTACACCCGAAGGCTTCAGCTGCTGGAGTATGTCCGTCCCAGCTCTGCCCAATGGCTCTAGCTGATGGCAAGTGTCTGTCCCTGCCCTCTATCGTTCGGGTCTGCGCCCTGAATGATATGTGGGAGGGCCATGTTCATGAGTATGAAGTGGTCCTCCAATAAGGGGACCGTACACCTTTTTGGGTCATCTAAAAAGGCGGAGCGTCTTAATACCCCAACCTCATAGGTAAATATACAACAAAATCCGTTAACGGATTTTGTTTGCTCCTCCCATCTTTGAACAATAAAATATAACGCTGCGCTAAACCGTGTTATTGGATCTAGTCCATACAATTGCCAACACACGGAATTTTACAAGGTGCGCAAATGGCCCTCAACTCGTCAATGTCTCCTACGTCATACGATCCGCGAGGGGACCACCTGTTTCTCTTAAACAAACATCGGAGGGGAATTAAAAATATGCAAGGCAAGGGATTTATTCGTGTAACTTGAGCTAGGGGTTAACAGGCCTAAGGCCTACACTGTTTCTAGGACACACACTACGCACCTCTCGATGGAAATGTTCGGTTAGCCAAGTTTTATAAAATATGTGCCAGCGGAGGCCGATCATAACAGTTAAAGGTGAAGCTTTTGGGAAAGAGCTCTCTTCCAACAAAGATAATTTGTACAACAATGATAATTTGTACAACTGCTCATCAATACTGTGGTCTTGTTGAGCAAGCACAGGCAACTCTGTTATCTGGCTTAGGCTCCAGCTATAGTCCTTGCAACAGGCGATCTCAAATCAGCACTCGGCACCGTCTGTAATCTGCGGAGGTTGCCCTATCCAGCAACATCAAAACCCAGTGGCATCCTGACGGAGTGGCATAAAGGACCGGCAGAGGGCCGCCTATGGTGATCACAGACTGCAGTGCCACACCGCGAGCTCATGGAAGGTGCTCGGTAGGAAGTGAGTGCCTTCCTTCCGAAGACGCGCTTCCGCGAGAGTAGCGGTCAAGCGGGGGTGGGATCATTAGCCATGATCACCGATCATTCACGACGACTGGCAGGCTAAGGACAGCTGGCACGCCATGGCCTCACAGCTAAACGGCCCGTCTACGTCAGATGTGCTTCGTATGCAGCCTACTAATTCTTCATTGGTGCACAGTGCATACCGAGAAAATCATCCATTTTGAGTTATTCAGGTTCCGTTATTGCGTCACCATCCTCACCTCATCACTCCTCATTATATAGACAGTAATGTACAGTCTAAGACCAATGATACGCACGTCTTTTAGGTCTCACTAAATGCGTCGACTGATCGCTTCAATTGAGACGCATCACCTAACGAGCGATGGCCAGCGACAGCCTTTATAGCCAAGGGCCCTTATGCGGACTTGGGAGATGGCGCTGCTGTCAGCATTAGTTACAGGATGGACCGCTGGCAGACCCCCGATGATGGTTAGCGTGGAAAACGGCTATCTACGAGCAGCACGCGTGAAGAGAACACTCGACCAATGACCATTAGTAGGCTTATCATGCCGTCACTGATAAAAAACAAGGTCAAGGTGTAGTCAACCCCGCATTTTGCGCTCAACACGCAGAAGAACTGCAACATCAGCTAACAGAATATTTGGCAGATGGAAGACGCCTTCAGGCCAATGGTAGGCACCCATCAACACCAGGGCAGCAGGCTTATGATAATCACGCTTCAAAGTACACATTGCCCCAATTGTTACAGACAAGCGCTGTTGTTATTTGTTCGAATAATACCACAAGGTATAAAATATTGCACTGTCAACCACCTCGAAATAGCGGGCAAAAACATTAGGCAGGGCATCCAATTGCTTCGACCGAGCTAACTGACCCAACAGGATTCAGCCGCAACACTGTCAAAAATGAAAGTGGCGACAGATGCAGCATACGGCCATGTAAGGCAAGCAGGAGTCGTGACTCCCAGCATGCAAGGTGACAGCACAACACTCAGGGCGGTAGCACAGTTACCTAACAGTTTGCACCTCGATGAAATGTATACGCGTCTGTGTGTGTGTGTGTGTGTCAAGAGACGGCAGCAGTGCCTGCTGAAGAGAGAGCAAAAGTGCACCGGCCACACGCTAGGAGAAGATGACCGGAAGACGAAGAAGAAGGGGAGGAGGGGCAGCAAACGCAGCTGCTCGGAGTGGAGGTCAATGGCAAGGATGAGCAGGCACTCTAGGAGTAGGTGGAGGGGGTGAAGAAGGGAACACGTAGACGGCGCATGTGGGATAGCGAGAGGGTAGGTCATCGATGAATTATTCATCAAGCGGATGTTGCTGTTGATGGTTTGAATAAATTGCGATTACTTGATATGCTCGCAACTATTACCAGGCAGGTTATAAACATAGACTCCTAAACATTGACTAGAAGACAAACACGTAATGGTGCAGATCGATCACTAGTCCTACATTGACACAATGACGCTAATGAACTTTTGTAGTCGTAGTATGAACATTCTCATGCATAGCTACACATTTCTAAATATGATTCAGACCTTCAAGATTCAAGAGCGACTTATCACGCTTCGTTTATCTTGTAAATGTGTGGCTAATGATAATAGGACATCTTCATCCTGCGCATATGTAATATGTCATGCTATCAATGTAATTAGGAGCTAAGTAGTGAACCCTGTGCCAAACATAGAGCTCCATGATTACATGGAAATAATACTCAACTTAAACTTGATTTAGTAGCGGTCAACACTTCAACGTAAGTTTTTTTGTCTTCAAATATCAACTTATGGTGAATTAAGTGTCCTCCAATGGTATCCATTGATTGGCGAAATACAAGTAAATTTGTTCACTTCCCATACATAGAAGTTAATATCGAGTATCTCCAAGCAGCAACATTTTTTTCAGAACAGCTCACGCGGTCGAAGGCTTGTTACATATAATCAGTGCGTGATATTTATGTGCTCCTTAAACCGGTCACTATCGACCTCAATGAGTTATAAATCCTTCGCGCAGATTTCAATTTTAATGCGCCGTAAGTGCCTTAGTGAGTCGCTGTGCGGTGTGCAGCTGTAAGCCATGCGAGAGTAAATACCCGGACTTCTCCATGAGCGCTGGTGCCTAGGGATCAGGGCATTTTAAAATTAGGAGGTCCAGGCTCATTTTTTCCTGTGGCAGGGGTCAAGAAAATTTGCTGCTGTACTCCGCGCGTGTCGTAAGAGACGACATATAGGTGCGGAGTGAAAAGATCAGATATTCCCTCCTTTGTTATATCCTATCCATGAAAGCAGGATAAGCAGAGTAGGGGAAAGCCCACGCCACTCCAAACCTCGGTGTCAGGGTCGTTAAATGTACGTGGTTGTAATGCGGAGGAAACCAGGAGAGATTGACATGTTAATGAAGAGGAAGTTTGGTGAAATGGCGTTGAGCGAGATGGAGATCAAGTAGAAGTAGTAGTAGTAGTTTCTTCTGTTTTTCACCGGAGTTCCAACGTGTAGTCACTGAGTGCTCCCCCGTAACGCACGATGGTCCGTTAATTCTGCACAGCTTCGTGCGCGAAGTTGAGTTACAGTTCCCATTAATACGCAGGAAGAACAGCGAGTTCAGGAACAGAGACGATTCAAACCTCGTTAGTTTCACACGACTTCGTATAGTCCGGTGTGGTTTTCGAAAGTGATCAGTTTTTTCCGGTGTTCTGTTTCTGTGAGCAGGCGTTGCAGGTTGCACGGGGGGCTCGAGAAGGCTCTTCGGGCTGCTGAGAGTGCATCACAATCCGTAAGCAAGTGTTTCATAGTGATTGCCACTTGGTGGCAACAGAGGGGCAGGGTGGTGCGTCCGGTCCCATGTCTACGTCCAGTAGGTGATTGTGGGTTATCCATGTGTGTGTCCCGTGCATAGACGGTTAATGAACACTTGGTCTTCCCTATTAGAAAACCTGGATTCCCACTCTCCCACGGATGGTTCAACTGCAAGCAGTTTTTGTCCACTCAGTTGCCATGAGTCGTTCCATCGTGATGTTGTACGTACGTTGATGACTGGGAACAAGTCTCGGTAATGCATGGAGACGAATTGTTCTTGCTGGGTAGACACCTGTTTAGCGAGGGAATCTGCGCACTCGTTTCCTTATTCCCGCGTGTCCAGGGATCCAGCAGAACTCGACCGCTTGGCTCGTCCCGGACATCGTGAATAGGTCGTGTTGCATTTTTTCCAAGGGCAGGGTGATCAAAGTGCGGAGTTGTCAGCTGGATGAGAACACTCAGACTGTCTGAAAATGTAACATATTTGGGAAGGCGGCCACTTTTTCAAATGGAGATGGCCAATTCGAGTGCGTGCAGATCTGCAGAAAATATAGAGGCATCTTTGGGTAGGGTGGCCGAATGCGAGGTACCTTCGCCCACGGCGGCAGCTCCCACTCCGTCCGATGTTTTGGAGCCGTCAGTGTTTATATGACGGTGCTCAGAGTACTGTTCATAAAGAAGTCGCGAGAATTCTCGGCGGTACGTGTTGTTTGGGGTTGTTGCTTTGGGGTTCGTTTGCAAATCTAGGTTGACCAGCGGTGGGCTGATCGTCCACGTCGGTGTTCTGATTTGAAGAATTCGATAGGAGAATGAAGGCTTGATTGCTTTGCGACTGATGTTCAGCGAGGTCAGTAAGTTGTCCACACGTAGAGAAAGGGTGGGCACGTGTTCTTCTTAGCCGCAAAAAAGCGTTTATCGAGAATGTTAGTGACGTCACTGAGTGCTGGGCTATTGATGTAGCTCCTCGTCTGGAAATAGTACTGTAGTGAGAGTTTGTCTCTCCGGAGCGGAAGAGGAAGCTCGTTAGCATGCACGTTGTGATACGCAAGGCGTTATTTACAATGATGGAGGTTTAAGGGTGGTTTTGACTGCTGAACCGTAAACAATTGTTCCATACCCAATGCGCGAGCGTATTATTGTTCTGAATAACGTCATGCAGGTGTTCATATCGGCTCAGAATTTCAAGGAAGTTACACAGAGGATAAGTCCGGCTGCTTTTTTTGCAGCGAGTCTCCAGGGCTGCATTATGAGGTCGCCATGTGAGTTTAGGGTCCCACACAAGACCGAGGAATTTTATTGATTCCTCGTTGCTAGCGGAGTGTTGTTCAGCGTTAGAGCTGGTTTTAGGTGTAAACCGGGCACGAGAGTAAAGTGCATGCTTTCGTTTTGGAGGGCGCGAATCGGAATCCGTTTGAGGAGGCGCAGTTCCCGACTAGGTTTAGACATTTCTGAAGTTCCTGTTGAATTGGTTGAGAGGCCAAAGTGCCTGTAGCTTATTTGTAAGTCATCCACGTATAGTGATGAAAGCAATCTCCCGTCGCGCGGGAAAATATCTGCCATCTGGTCGATTTTGAGTATGAAAAGTGACACTGAGGACGTCCAATTCTTCCGGATAGGATGGTGACAGGGTGTCGCCGACCTTGACCCTGAAGGCGCGATTTTGCAAGAATTGGTGGATGTAACGTAGGAAGTAGCCTCTCAGCCCTTTGAGCTGGAGATCCTTCATGATGCCATATTTCCGGGTAGTATCGTATGCTTTTTCAACGTTGAAAAATATGGAAGCAACGTGTTTCCTTCGGACAAATGCATGTCTAATGTCAGATTCCAGTCTTACAAGGTGGTCTGTCGTAGAGTGGCGCTTGTGGCTGCCAAACTGGTTGCTGTTCAGGCCTGCATGCATATCAAGGCAGTCGACAAGGCGCGTGTTCATCCTTCTTTCCATGGTATTGCAGAGGACGTTGGTAGGAGCGATGGGGCGGTAGTTATGTGGGTCATCGTAAATTTCCCGGGTTAGGGTATTGGGATAATTGTAGATTCCCGCTATATATCGGGAAAAAATGAGTTTGAATACATGAGTGTTGAACACTTAATAAGTGCGCACGAGCGCCATCTGGGAGATTCTTGATCATGTTGATGTGCACCCGGTGGCCCAGGTGAAGTTTCACGTGTAAGGTCTATGGCGCACTGAATTTCGTGGAGGGAGAAAGGTTTGTTGAAGGCCTCTTCGTTTTTAGAAGTAAAGTGAAGATGTTCACTTTCTCGCAAGCCCTTTTCCCGTTGGAAAGCAGCCGTGTAGTTTGTTGATTGCGATATCTGACTGAAAGCCTGAGCTAGTTCATTTGCGATTTCCGCGTGGGAAGAATAAGTTCTGCCTCCGTCTGATAATATGTTAATAGGTCGCTCGAATTTTCCCTGGATACGTCGATTTTTTTCCAAACTCGGGAGAAAGGGGTGTTCCGATTAATAGTGTTGACTAACTGAGCCAGCCCAGCTTTCACGTTTCTTCTCCACGCGAAGTTTTCGGTATACAGCAGATGCTCTTTTCCACGCTACTCGGTTCCTGGCTGAACGTGCACGTCGGTAAGCGTTGCATGGCTCTTTACGCTCATCTCTCGCTTCTTGCACCTCTCGGCACCACCATAGTTTCGGAACAAAGGTTGAAGGGGCAAATTGAAGAATGCTTGCCTCGGCTGCAGCTTGGAACTTTTCGTATAGTTGGGGGACGCGAAGTTGAGTATTCCACCACGCTGGCTTTCCGGTAGTAGAATCGAAGTTCTTGTGGGGCAGGGGTTTCTTGGTTGGTTGGTGAGAAGCGATATGATGACTGGGTTATAGTCGCTGTCGAGTGTTGAAAGCAAAACTCCCCAATCGAGTTGGGCTGCCAGAGGGGGGAGCATATGGATAAATCAATGGCAGTTTCACTTTCGGGGGTGATTCGGGTGGGTTGTCCGTCGTTGAGAAGGACCAGGTTGTGAGTGTTTATGGTGTTAGCTATCATCACTCCCCTGGGGTCTGTTTTCATGCATCCACATGTTTCATTGTAGCTGTTGAAGTCTCTAAGGAGGAGCACTGGTAAGGGCAGTAGGTTTAGCCATTCGGTCAATAGTGCTTCCGAGAGGTCATGGCTTCTTGATGAGTAGATGGATACTACTGTTATTGGCCCAGAGACGAATATCTTTATGGCGATAGCTTGAAGTTCTGTCCCCAGGAGAAGGGGAAGGTGAGGTACACTGTGGTGGATCATAAGTGCCACTCCACCGTGAGTAGCCACGTTGGTGTGGCCCTCGCGGCGGTGTATGATATATTGGGGGATTCTGAAGGTGGCGGTCTCTCGGAGTTTGATCTTTTGGAGACCTATCATCAAAGGTTTATGAGTGGCGATTAAGGATAGGCCGAGTCCCTGGCAGTTCCACTGAAGTATTTTGGTGGTCATTTTGAAGGCTGTTCACACTCAGACCTTTATGATCTAGAGTGGTCGCGTGATTTGCTGGAGCTTTTGTGTTGTTCGCGTTTCTGAGATTGGCCAGGAATTCCGGGTCGGGAGTGTCCACCTTCGGTGGAAGGCGGTCTGCTGTGATTGCTGCGGTCGCGGCTGCGAGTGCTCTTGTGGCAGAACGAGGGTTGTGCTCTTTGTGTTTGCTTCGTGAGCGAGTGCGCTCTTCTTCTGTGGTAGCCTTTTTGATCTGCATGGGAGGCTGTTTGGAGTGCGAGCTATTTGGGCCACGTAAGATGACTGGCTGTTCAGAGGTCTCGCGTATGAGTTTTTCGAGATAAGCGCCGTCGTCGAGGCCGTGATCGTTCTCGCTGGTGGCGTGTTTGTGAGTCGGGTTTGTTAACGGGGGGTCGTGTCCCTCGCAGTGGTTTTCCACCAATGGAGCCGCATTTGAGACAGGTGGAGGTAGTTCTGAATTCTTGTCCCGGCGGGCCGTTATTTGAGAGTTGTTACTGATCTTTTTGCTCAGAGGCTCCTTCATCTCTTTGCCTTTTTGTTTTTATAGTAGGGAGCCTTGCTGCGTGGTCAACTGCGGGGGATACATCCATCTCGGCGTCCTCCTGTGCATCGCAGAAATTATTTATAGGACTGTGCATCTCTGGTGCAGGGGCGGTCGCTGGGCTCCATGGGTGAGGAAGCACTGCAGTCAGGTAGGAGTGTTGGAGTCTTATTACAATGGTTGACCTGACGATGTGTGGATGTTGTCGGGGGAGTTCAGTTGAATTGACGATTTGACTGCTTTGGCATAATTGAGGCTGTTTGGGTTATCGTCTTTCCAGATTTGGATGACTTGTTTCCGTGTAACTCTGCGTTCGTTTATTGTGATTATTTATTTTTGGTCCATGTATACTGGGCAGTCGTGGTCGCCTGCCTCATAGTAGCATGAGCAGTGGTAGCATTTAGGGTGGCTGGCCGTGCAGTCTTTCCTGCCGTGCTCGCCGGCGCACTCCCTACAACGTTGGGGTGTATGCGGCTGGCAGTACGCGATGACGTGACCTTATTCAATGCATTTTTTGCACATTGGGGGTCATGTTGCAACTGGGTATGTTTTGGTTCTTCCTCGTTCAACCGAAATTACTATGAATTCCGGTGCGTCGTATCTTCGGGAAGGTAATTTGGTTTGCGGTAGTACTTGCGTTACGTGATTTTATCCATGTTGCTTGACAGACTTCGGTAACTCCATAATCCTCAGCCAGATCTTCAGCGAAAGTACCGAGGTTGGCTGTAGGTGTGTAACGGGAGGTGTATATAATTCGTTTGGTATCGTTGAAGGACGGATGTGTTCAAGCTGTAACTTTGAGTTTGTTTACGCGAGTAATTTCTTGTATTGCGTTACTTTTTTCGCGTTCTACGACGTAGGCCAGATATTTCTTTCCCTGTCGTTGAATTTCTTGCGTTTTTTCTCCAAGTGGTTCGGTGAGTGACTTCATAATTTTAAATGGATTAGTTGAAAAGGCCACTTTGCTGGCACCACTGTCTTTGAACGTCATGAGAAAGTGGGTGGGGAATGGTGCCGGTCTTTTCTCCTGGGTAGGAGGGTCATTCTGGGAAGAGCGCATCGAGACTACAGCCTCTCGTCGCCTGACCCCGTGATCTATCTGGTATTGGAGGATCGCTCTCTCCGTCTTATCCTCTGAGCAATTTCTATGTCCGATTGAGTGTCAATTTACTTTGCGGTTAAAACAGTGCAGTTCTTCAGGCCGGCACGACTGGCGATCTTCCCGTTTGCCCTGGTCGTCTTGGGAGCAGTATGAGCATCTTTGCTTACCATTACAGTTCCCACTTGTGTATCCGTATTTCTGGCTTTCATAACATCTTATCGGACGTCTCTCAAATGGTGTAACCTTGGTTTTGGTGGCACAGAAAGGAATGTCTAGGTATTTAGGTGGAGTAGGGCAGTTGAATTTTAGTATTATGACCGTGGTTGTCTCTCTTCTTGGTGTGATTTTTGGTACGATTTTTGCTTCGACAACGCTGTCTTCGTATTCAACGAGTCCAGTGATGTACTCCTCGATTTCCTCCTTCGGGATATCTTCAACGTAGATTAAACCTTAACTTGTAGAGAAAGTCAGGTGCAGCCCAATTTTGCATGGTTTTTCATAGTCTAGTTTTGGAGAAAATTGTGTCACTTTGAAGTTTTGTGTCTACTCTGATGGCAAAGCCTTCGTCGCCGCTGGTGGCGACGCTCACGACTGGGCGGCCAGTGAAAGAGCCCAGCTCTTTTTACAGAGTGTATGGACAAATATCCAGTTTGTCGTTGGCGTCGAACGTGATCTTCAGGTGCTCGGGAAAGGTATGACAATTGTTGAACAAATTGTGTTCATTAAATGGCGTACATTGCTTCCTCCTTGCAGCCCTCGGAGCTCGGTTGGGGTTTTTGTGGGGTGGAGAGTCGTCGAAGTTGTCGTCGGACGTAGAGGTACTTGCGTAAGATGTGGGTTCTTAAGTTTGTTGGTTCTTTACGAGTTCATGGATATGGAGAAAAATGGCCTTAACATGACCCCGAGCCTCGTTAGACGGTCGTCAATTGTGCTAGGTTCTGTGGCAAAAAATTCTGCTTCCAGCTAAGAGGCCGGTCGTTTGGTCCAGTAGATTCCTGATTTCCTGGACGTTCCCGATTGAATCGTCGATGCGGTCGTCTCTCCGGTCATCTTCAGCTGAGGTGGCGCTGGTCATCTTGAAGAGGCTGACGTTTTTAGTCGTTGGAATCTTGGTCTTCGTCACTTTGGAGGGGGTGCTGGTCCCTCCCGGGTGTAGCTTCCTCCTTCCCTTCATTGGAATCCAGGTTCAAGCCAGGAGCCAGGGGATTTCACTCTTCAAGGGCCTCTTGACCGGCTTTACCGCTTCTACCGTTGACGCTAATTGAACAGTTAGCAAGCTAAACAAACGTGAGGTTCAAGGTCCAGCACAAACTAGGGACCAGCCTGTGGTATCAGTTAATAATCTGTTCGGTATCAATGCGAATTTCAAATCAAATGTAAAGGTGAGTTTGGTGTGGTCAGTGGAAGGAAGATGTGCACGATTACCACGCAAGCTCAAAATGAATTAATCACAGCTCATATTTAGTGAGCGCCCGGCTCTTATTTCATGGAGCAAAGATATAATTCACCACATTTACTATTGATACACTTATCAACCAAGATTTTTACTGAAGAAACAAGAAGTTCAACAAAATTTCAAATAAAAATGCGCCATCTGCCGGTCTGCCAGAGATGGCCGCCCCTACATCCTTCCACTGCCGCTCAAGGGCGTCAGTTCTATGGTCTCGGCACAACGTGTCGCTACCGTTTCGACCAAACGTCGGTATGCTCTATTAACTCAACGTTTCTTCACCTCGGCACATATCACTGTTTTCTTTCGGGACAACATGTCGCTAAGTCCTATCGTCTTGGTACAACATGTTGCTACGTTCTATTGTCGCGGCACATGTCACTAAATTCTATGTCCAGGAACAGCAAGTTGCACCGTTCTGTTGTCGTGCCCTTCGTCGTGTGTTCCATTAGCTCGGCACAGCATATCGCTACGTTTTTGTGTATCTACGCTATATAGTCTCAACACAATATGTCGCAGCGTTCTATTGCTGCTACGTTCTACTGTCTCGGAAAAACGTGCCGCTGCATTCTCTCATCTCGGAACAACGTGTCGCTACGTTCTCTCATCTCTGAACAAAGTGTCGCTGCGTTCTCTCATCTCGGAACAACGTGTCGCTGCGTTCTCTCATCTTGGAACAACGTGCCGCTACGTTCTCTTGTCAGGAAACAACGGGTCGCTGCGGTCGCCAACCCAGCCTTTGCGTCTCCAAATTAGATCAGCAAAACGTCAGTCAAGAAAGGGCGCCATCTGCCGGTGTCCAAGAAGGCGGCCGCAGCTTCATCTTTCAATTTCGCCCAGTGTCACTCAAAAACAGGCGCCACCTGCCGGTGTCCGAAAGATGGTAGTCGCTATATCTTCCAACTGCCGCTTAGCGTCACTCAAAAAAAAGGACGTCATCTGCCGGTGTCCGGCACCTTTCCACTGTCGCAAAGATAAGAAAACAGAAAGGACACGGACTTTCAGTCAAGTCAACAAGTGCGGGAGCGCGTCATGGCAAGGGCAGGTGAGGAGAGCAGGCAGGAAACAGTTCATAAAGCGCATTGAGAAACATGTCAATTGAATGCGTTGTAGAAGTTCAACCGAGTAGACCATTCAAGTTGGGGGTCTCATAACATTTAAAATGAAGCCATCCTCTCACATCTTAACAAAACTCCACTACTATCAAGTCCTATGGGATGGATTGTCTTCGTATTTCAACTGCTCGTATTCCCTCGACGCTATGAATGTTTTTGTGCTTTGAGCACTAGGCAATTGAATTATGTTAAGCACTGTAATAAGGACAGACGGACTAAGGGCTCTCCTTCCTTTGTTACAGCCGCCACCACGTGTCTTCGTGGCTATTTAGTGACGCTCTAAATAAGCACTTGTGTCATCGCAGTCTCCGTCCAGTGCTGCTTTGTCCTATTGATGTGAACAAACACGACTCAATATAAAAGGATGACTGACCAGTTCATCGCAGTCGATGTTTCAGCGATTCCAATAGCCCTCTCACCCTGCCCGTCCTTCACCCAAGTTTGCCATCTAGAGCACACACCATCATCGACCATCCAATTCTGCCGAGCCCCCCCGCTGGCGGTCTAGAGCAGAGCGTCAGCAACACTATCGACCCACCCATCAGATGCAATCACCATTGCCGGAGCATCACTTACAAATGGCCGGTAATGAGGCGGCAGGGAAGGTATACTGTGTACACTCGAGCTGACTGCATGGGAAGGGGAACAGCACTAAGCGCACTGCATCCAAACACCCTCTTCATGGTGTGAGGAGGAGAGGGATGGAGGAGAGGCGGATATGGTGCAGGAGTCGAGTCAGGGCGGCGCATCAAGTGCCAACTTTACAAGAACTAACATGAGCGTGCAAGCAGAGCCATCCTAACGGCACTCGGAAGAGGACTGTCGGTCAATGGGCTGGGACAGCGAGTGATAATCCCAGTCAGCGGCTCCTCGCGTGAACGGCACACGTACACCGTTGATGAATTATTTCATTCAGGGCGGGAGGTACACGATTAATAACCTAGCTCATTAGCTGAACATGCTTCCATAAACTTTGACAAAATAACTCAATAATATACAAGAGTATTTCTCCATGAACTAGCGCCGAAATGGAGAAAGGCAAATCAAAGTTTACAAGCACGCTCGGAGAACAACTGTACAACTACACATAACACAAAAATGTGCAACGGGTCATTCGTCCCGCACTACTTTACGACGAGCTAACAGATGCTGACGGTTAGGCAAACACGCAAGGCCGACACTGTAGGCCCGAGCGCCGCAGCAGGAAGGAAGCTGACAAGATGGCACCATATTAGGGCAGGACGTGCGCCGTACCGTACCCTGCACACATCGAGCGAGGCACCTCGCTAGCAGGGTGCCGTGGAGGGCGTGCCAACGACTGCACCTAACAACAGTTACTGGGCGCATGGGTGACGGTGAGGGAAGCGAAAACAGTTACCGTGTGTAGGACAGTCGGTGGTGGAGCTCTGTGACGACTAATGCAACCAATAAAAGCTACTCGTAACAGTCGGAGAAGGAGCGGTGTGACCACTAATGCAACCAATAAAAGCTACTCAGGACAGTCGGAGAAGGAGCGGGGTAATGACTAATGCAACCAATAAAAGCTACTCAGGACAGTCGGTAAAAGAGCGCTATGTCGATCGATGCAACTAATGAAAGCTACTCAGGACAGTCGGAGAGGGAGCGGTGTGACAACTTATGCAACCAATAAAAGCAACTAACAGGAAACAGCTTGTCCGACATGCACGCCGACCCTGTAAATTATAATTGTATCCAAAAGTAAAAAGTAGACAGCAACGATACTGCCACCTGAGAGAAAACAGAAACAAATCTGTAGCAATCGGGCGACACTTCAATAAATGGGATGCATGGCAAGTGGATTTTATAAGCTCAGTCTGACGCACCTTTTCCTATCATCTGCACCAGTCTAGCATCAACATAGTTATTACAACGAAGTAGTCTAGACTACAGGCCCACTTAAAACACTCGTTTCAATCATGGGTATGTAACAATAATGTAGTCAAGTCGTTCGACCCGCTCACGCACTCGCTTCCATCGGAGGTAAAACAACGAAGCAGTCTAGACTGCAGAGCCGCTTACACACACTCGCTTCTAACATGAGTATATAACAACAACGTAGTCCAGACATTGAACCCACTCACGCACTTGCTTCCATCAAAGGTATAATAACGAATTAGTCTTGACATACGTACACACGTACGCCGTCATTCATCACCCTTCAAGTAACAACATCCCTTCATCCAGCCAACCGCCAGCAGAATGCCACACGCGCATTCTCGTGACAACGCATTACCTTCTTACCCGCTCGGGGAATACAGTTCAGCAGTAACAACCAACAAGACGTCAAGGAAGGAAGGTCACGAGCCAGACATCCAAGAAACAAAACTTCGCGTGAGTCCAACGCACATGACGCTGACGGACGGCCTAGACAGAATGGGGGATGTCCTCTCAGGGGGAGGGCTGACCTCGACAGGGCCAGACGAAACTGCCGCAACACCGTGCGCCGTGATCCTTACCGTTACAGCGGAAGTTAGCGCATCGAGGACACACACGGACTAGGAGGGACTAATGGGAAGAGAGAGTGGTGCTTGAGGAACACTTCAAGCGGCCTAGGGATAACAGACTATTGGGCCCCCAGTGAAACCGAATGGATTCCTGCAAGTGTGTATCAATTCAAAGTAACCTGATATTTCATGACGAAGCAGAACGCCTGAGTGTGTAACCATATCTTGTAACACCTCGTCTATTTGTATTGAATTTAATTAGCCTGGGAACAGTTTTCACAACGAGTACCATGTGAGCCGAGATGAGGTAGGGTCTCAAACCAAGGGAAACGCAGAGCAATTAGAAGACGGAGACAAAAGCCAACAAACCTTGCAGAACCTTCGCTACACCCGGCCCTCCGCAAAAGACCTTAGGCACAACACATGCAGACCGGCCATTGCAGTGAGCCGCTTATTCCACCCGTCAGCAGTGCGAACAGCGCTCAGTGATGGTGAGCACCAGCCGCATCACTACCGGCTTCATCCTCCCCCACGATGAGGAGAAGAGGATGAAACCATTACTGCTTGAACACGATACGGAGCTTGAGAACAGACTACTTGAGACAATAGATAACATGTAAAAGATGGCTCACAGCACCTGCAACTACTGGCACTCACAGACCAACAAACAACTGTAGAGGAGATGGATCCTATGTCTAGGCGACATGCACAAACAATACTGGTCTTAGGACGTGCAGTGCAGCGACCAGGATAAAGGATAACAACCTACAGGGTGACGGCGGCCCGTGTTGGGGGCGCAGCACTCGATGCAGCAACACACTATCCTACGGACAACTAAAGGTATCCTAACACCGCTGATGCCCCTTAGCAGGTTCAATACATCATGTTCAAGGCAAAGATTGAAAGAGTGTGTGCATAGAAGACACTCGACTGACACAACTACCGAAGCATGGTGTTAGGAAGGGGCAATGCTCCTTTCAGAAATAAATGTGACGCAAGATGACGAGAAGAAAAACCATCCCGGTCATCCATTTGAAGGAGTATTATAGCCTAAGTACTGGTTTCCAGGGACAATAAGGGGGGCCACTTTGTGCGTATTGTTTGCTGCTGTTGTTAGAGGAGGCGAAGATGAGCCGCACTGCGAGCGGAACAGACCGCCACGAACAACAAGCCTGCATCGCAAGTGTTAGAAGTCCTTGAGAGAGTGACAAGCGTACAAGTGGTGTCATAATGCACGTCTTTTAACCAGGGTGCACGCCGTTTCTCACTTACGGAGGAAAAAACATTGTTAGGCGAGCGAAGAAATCGGTGTCATTCCTGACTAGGCGTGAATCAGGTGTTATGTCGTTGTCAACTTCTGTTTCCGAACGTCGTTGCCAAAGCAGCCACGAACGTCACCGAGCGAGGGTTGAGTTTCACGTTACTATGGAACATCTACGCCAGATTACGGATGGCTGAGGTCTTCATAAGACAATTGTTAAGACAACAACCATTTATCAGGTCGTCGGCCTCTTCCTTGTGTCCACTGCCAAAAATATCACACATTCTAAGCGACATGTCGGCAAAACCCCTTGCGCAACGCCATCAACAACTATTGCGTTTTACCAACAATAAAAAAAAAATACAAGAACACGCACCTCAAGTTAATCTTTTCCTGGCAAACATTTGAACAAGCCTCATAAATTGTCGTAATCTATAAAAATGTCAAGCCAATGATAAGGTGCTGCTTACTGATCACTGAAGATGTTACTACATTTCCTTGAGCAACATCGACCCCTTAGTAATACTGGACTGGTCGCCGGTGGCTGCCACAGTCGACGCGACCACCATGCAATGCCATGAGGAGCAGTTCGCTGCACGCCCACCACACCCGGTGTAACAGGAGGGCTTACAATGGAATCAGCAACCGGACCCACGCCCACCATACCCGGTGTAACAGAAGGGCTTACAATGGGATCGGCAGCCGGACCCACGCCCACCACACCCGGTGTAACAGAAGGGCTTACAATGGGATCAGCAACCGGACCCACGCCCACCACACCCGGTGTAACAGAAGGGCTTACAATGGGATCAGCAATGGGATCCACACACACCACACCCGGTGTAACAGAAGGGCTTACAATGGAATCAGGAACCGGGCTCACGCCCACCACACCCGGTGTAACAGAAGGGCTTACAATGGGATCAGCAATTGGATCCACACTCACCACACCCGGTGTAACAGAAGGGCTTACAATGGGATCAGCAACCGGGCTCACGCCCACCACACCCGGTGTAACAGAAGGGCTTACAATGGGATCATCAACCGGGCTCACGCCCACCACACACGGTTTAACAGAAGGGCTTACAATGGGATCATCAACCGGGCTCACGCCCACCACACACGGTGTAACAGAAGGGCTTACAATGGGATCATCAACCGGGCTCACGCCCACCACACACGGTTTAACAGAAGGGCTTACAATGGCTTCAGGGCCGTGTCTAGAATGACACATCCAGAACCGGCAGTGACACTGCCAGCGGCCAGATACGCAAATTTTGCAAATGCAAATGGTTTCATCAGGAGAAAAAATAACCCCTACTGCAAAAAGTTGACAAAAATATAAACGAATTCATCAAGAATATTTAATTGAAGGCCCTATATTCTATAGTGTGGTATCCCCTACTGCAAGAAGTTACCAAAAACGGCAACAAACTTGTCAAGAACGTCTAATGAAAGGCCTCGTATAACAGTGTTCAATTGTTTTCAGCTGCGAGCTCGACAGAGTTTAGAGTAGTAGCATATCGCATCGGTTGAATCATTCAATTAATTACACTCAAGCGTGGCACATAGGAAGGATCTGCGCAACACTTTCGCACCGCCCTAAAGCGTCGCCTATGCAAAGGTGGGCCTGTGTCGACACAGGCGTGGCCGCCGATGGCCCACTGAAGGGCGCAGAAACGGGTGGAATCTTTCAGAGGCGAAAGATTCCTGGAAAGACTTATTTGGCAGGAGACGGCCAGTTTAGCGGCACTCGCTGGTCCACTTGATCTCCCTCCTCGAGCCAACCTCACCCGTAACCAGCTGAAGAGTCCCGAGACATTAGCGTGGCATCGCTGCCATTACCAGAGCAAAGTCGCCGTGTTGACACCACCGAGTCGAGTGTCTCAACAAACACGCTCGGTGATCTTTGCGAGGAAGGGAGGGTGGCACCGTGGCGGGCAGTGATGACACACTCACACCTCAGCGGTTAACAAGATTATCCAACCTAATGCTCGAGCATCACTAATGAAGTGTTTATCCAATTGCAAACTAATGTGACGGCAGTGAAGACGACTGCTTGATCCATCAGTTAATCGAATAAGATACTGAGGCGAGCAAGTCGGTAAGCAGAGTCTGCAATATGCAAGGATATCGGCAAATCGCACAAAACTAAAAAAACAGGCTAGAAGTTTGTGCTGGAGATCAGAGGAAAGGAATTAGAGGTAGATACATTCAACTAGATCTGGTAAACAATACCGTGGCCACCTAAATTATAACCTACAAATCCAGGTACTCTAGGAAGGTCAAATAATTCCTTTGCCGTGTGAGAAGAAACCTCCTCACAGAAATAATGTGCGTGCAAACACTCTAACATGCTATGATGTGCAGGTTGATATTAAAACTCGTTACTCTCTTGCTATGGAGAGAAAATACAAAACGATTTAATGATCTGCGCCCGCTACATCCATTAGCAATAGCTTGGGCAATTCCCTTTTATTGGAGGAACTCTCGGCAGGTGATAGGAAGACTGATCCTTCAGGATGGAGGAGCTCTCGGCAAGTGAAATGTAAACAATTTATAACAATTCGACTTCACCCAAGAGACCTGAAAAGTGCTTCCACACTGAATTGCTTCAGAAGGAACTCAGTAAGCATTAGGCGGAGCGTGCTCGTAGGGTCCGTGAACTGGCTCCTGGTAAAGTGAGTGCGTCAACACTCCATCCATGTTGGACGTTCTGTTCATCCATGAAACATTGTGAGGGGAAGAAGACGGTCCATGCAAAATGAAGGCGGCGACGTCTCCATTAAATGTTTGAGCGTTAGCCTACCTTGTCATATTCTCAATCGGCAGAGAGCAATTTCAGGACGTGGAGATCGATTATGTGGAGGCATAGGTTGTTGGTGTATCTTGGATAGCGCGCAATTCATTTCTCAGGGCAACATCAGACCGGTCTATGTTCCAATTGTTTCGCAGGTTTTCTTCCAATTGCTAGGTTAAAGTATTACTATGGGCAATGGGCGCTGTTCGGTCAGGTCAGGCGTAACTGCAGCTCTCCGCGCCGCATCGTCCGCCCACTCATAACCTGTAACCCCACAGTATCGCTTGAAATCTGGCTTAAACAAAATGTTCTTGGTCCAGAAGTCTACAAGCCCACGTACAATTGCCAAAGCAACTGTCACTTGCATCTCGACGGGTCTCTGCAGCTGAGAGGGCGTCTCCAATAGCCGCGAATTCATCAATGAAAACTAAAGCTGATGGCGGCAATCTCCAAGCGACGCCGCGCTCGGGGAGTACCGCTGCACACCATCGACGTCCTTCGATCTAATACGGTATACATGTAAGCTATATCATCAGTGTGGTTCCATTTCCGCATGAGCTATAAAAAGATTTTGCGGTGCAACATCTGTTTCATAGCCTCTAAAAGAGTGTAGGCAAAGTATATTTTCTTGTCTACGCCTGATGGGGATCGCATCGCGGGGAAGAGGGCCCACGAAGATGCGTGAGAGCCCAACATGTGAAAAGCTCAAGGAAGGTACGAGAAGGAAGAGAGTATGTAGTTAACGATGCCACCAAAATGGAAGAACGGTGACTAGGTGATTCGCAGTACAGATGGTCGCCGCATTTTTGGGCAGTGTCCATGTGCAGAGGCGAAGGTATTCAGCATAGATGTATATAATAAGCGGACAAAAACTGGAAACCAAGCTGGCTCGGAAGTAGGTAGTGGACCCGAGTGCACACACGACATACATTGCGGTGTGACGTACCTTGACCAGCGGGAAGCGGGGCCCGCATCATCACTGCAATGACTTAGATAACGAGGCGAGGAAATATACTTAGGGCCATCGGACACGGCAACTAGCTAGCCGTTACTAACATCGGACCAAACTGGAAATTAGGAAAAAATCGAGCAATTCATAAAAAAAATCGATTCCAAAGACCGCCGGAGCAAGACCAGCTGATATAGAGCGAACCAGGCAACACGCGCACCAAACAACTCAATACTAAGACTTAGAAGGAGAGCGTCCATCAAAGAGGATTGATACAGTTACCGTCGGGGCACGGTGCACTTGCCTGGAGCACAAGTTCATTGGAAGTAGACGACGGAAAGACGTACCCACTGTGAGCCAAGACTAAAACATATCTTCTACAAGAACCTTGTGCACATAAGGCTTCCTGTACTGCAGATACTGAGTTATAGAAGTGACTACTCGAAGGCATCTCTAGTTGAGAGAGGGTATCAAGGAGAGCACCGCTTCGTGAAGAAGCAAGCCTCCGTCAACAGAGCAAACATCCCTTCAAGCTGTAGGGGCACACAGGTTACATAAGCCAGGTTTTTGTACGCATCATGTGTACGGTATTGAAGTCATTCTAACGCCCTGGCTCAATGGTTTCATTACCCGGCACAACCCGGGCAGCGACCAAACAGCACAATCCAGCGGTATACTTTAATCTTAATTTCTGATTCCAGTTTCCAAGACTGTGATCACTACGACTGCTTGGCTCTCGAGGCACGAGCGGACCTAAGCTGCACCATGAATACAAAGAGGGACGGGCAATCAAATAGAAACAAGGAGGACGAGAGTTCGGGAAAAGCTGCCGTGGTGGAGGAAGTCGCCTCTCAGTTCTCAATGTTCCGTAGGGACGTTGTTGGGATGGAGTTCAATACAACCACGTTTAATCGACGATGGGGTATTATTTCCAGCTGCACTGTCACTGACAAGTGTGTCGGTCAGAGAGACGCCCCCACCAAGCACGATGTCACCGCTGAACAACTCTTCATTTCGAGTGTCCTAATCGCACAACTCAAAGAGAAATGCCATGTCATAAGACCAAAGCGGTGCGTTTGAAAAGGGTTTGAAACGCCTCATTATCTTTCTCCGCATAATGTTAGCAGCAAGAAAGAACAACATTAGACTAAAACAAAAATAATTGTCTGATTTAGGATACTGATAAGAGCTTTTATTAAGAGGCATCTACGAAAAAATTGGATCGCCACTGACCACAAAGCACGGCCAGGCAAAGAAAGCACCGCTGGACTAGGAAGACCGTCCCTCACGCTCAGCGCACATGAGCGAGCTCCTCCTTGCATCAGCAGTGCCAAGGAATGACGCTTACATGGACTGGCTCCACATGCATTACGGGCACAACAGAGGCTCAAGTTACACCCTCCCCCCATCCCTCGAGTGCAGTGGCGGCGGCCCACCGAATGCTTGGTTGCAGCCTCCGAAGGTGTGACGGTTGAAGCGCGATGACGGCTCTGTCGTCATGAACCACCAGCTAATAGGACTGTCACAATAGGGGTATTCAAACTCTCTCTCAACCATCGGAACACGAAGGGAACACGCCGCTGGCGACATCTTTGGCGTCAACGGTGGAATGGGAAGTGAAAGAGACCACGGTCTGGGATGAGATAAGATACCTCAACTGGAAAGGAATATGGAAGATGCCACGGCTGGAATGAGAAGGTGTCTACAAGGATTTAAAATCGGAATTTATGACTTTTTTACTTTCCTTGAGCAAAATCTATGACTTTTTTATGACCTATGATTTTTTTAGTTTAATAAGCATTAACGCATTCTGATATTAATATGATTTACAAGAGGGCCCGCCTAGCCCCCAAAAAATGTCTCCACCAAATATGTATTGAAATCGATGTAATCGGCTCCAAAAGACATTAATGCTAGACCCCTATTAACAGCAGCCCTATTTCTTACTGTTGAACTGTTGTAGCAGACATAGCCAATGGGGACAAAATCTATATTTTATTACCTTCTCCTCGATTTTATTACTTTGCATGCCTCGATTATATTAATTCATTACTGTTCATGTCTTTCCATAATTTTATGACTAGTGATGTGCCGAAGTTTCGGTATCGGTGGCGATCGGCCAATTTTGATGGTATCTGTATCAGTGACAAATGGCCGATACTTTGAAATATATTGGTGTCATATAATAGCACCTAAATAAATGAGTGGGCTCATGACGTACTTGTAATTTACCCTTATATTATAGGTACATTCCAATATAAAATAAATGTGATCATTAATTTAAAGTCCCGCAAGATTCGCTGAGGAATACTGTCTAATTAGTCTGAGTATCAGAGTCAAAGTGCCTAACATACTTATGAACCAATAATGATCTGAGGATAGTCAATCACTGAATATCTTTACTGAAATTGTGATTTTTTTCATCTTTTTGGGCATAAAATTTACCTAAGTGGAAATGTATACTTCAACCATTGAATCAAAATTATGGAAAAGTCTCGGTATCGGTAAAGTATCGGCCATTTTTGGTGTCGGTAGTATCGGTATCGACCAATTCTTTGGTATCAACATCGGCCAAATTTTCGGTATCGTCCCATCACTATTCATGACCTTGTAGACACCTTGATATGGGATATGAAAAATTCAATGGCCGGAATTGGATATGAAAATAACAACGGCATTGAATGGGGCATGAAAGATACCGGTCTGGAATGGGATATATAAGATACCTCGACTGGAATGGTACATTGAATTCAAAATTCTTCAACCGGAATGGGATATCAAGAGATACCTCGGCTGTAATGGGAAACTAAAGTCAAGATACATTGGATGAAAAGAAATGTGAAAGATCCATCAGCAGGAATGAGAGAAACGATACGCAATGAGATGTAGAATATGAAGAGACTAAATTTATACAACTTAGTGAATAGATAGGGTGGAATGAAGTATGGAAGATACCTCGTCTGGAATAAAAGGCACTGAAGCACAGTCACAACAAAAAACATTGCATACATGCCTCGAATTGTTCACTCTCATCATTTCAAACATCATAAGTTGACAAAACAGTATTAAGAATGGAAGAAGGAACAAATGACCGACAAATTAGATCGTTTTTCTGTATAAATTATAACAGAACACGTTCGGCGACTTTGTGAAGTACCCAAGCCATAATTTACCAAATTAACCATAATAGCACTGAGCAGATCATTGACACTTGGGGGTCATTGCCCCTAGAGAGATCATTGGCACTAGAGAGATCATTGGCACTAGAGAGATCATTGGCACTAGAGAGATCATTGGCACTAGGGAGATCATTGACACTATGCAGAATATGGCACTATGCTGATTATTGACACTAGGCAGACCATTGACACCGTGCAGACCATTGACACCGTGCAGACCATTGACACCGTGCAGACCATTGACACCGTGCAGACCATTGACACCGTGCAGACCATTGACACCGTGCAGACCATTGACACCGTGCAGACCATTGACAC